>OY757931.1:53448293-53650793 GCA_963585895.1 Sepioteuthis lessoniana | reverse complement strand
TCTATTTGACCCATTGATGGGACACTAACAGCTACTACCCTTTTGGGTTAGATTGGACCTGGGAGTAATGCCAATGAAGAGGTACTCTACACTCACAAGAGCTCATCACTTGATGCTGTTTATTGTTATCAGAACACAATCAGCGTATTTTAAGCTCCGCCGTCAAGGTGCAAAAATTGCAAAGGTTTGCTTATTTAATTTGGTCAGAGCATTTCAGATCCTAACAGATTCATTGTTACAAGAAATATGGAATATTAAAAATAAAAGCAAAAACAAAAAAAAAAAACTAAAGGCATTTCAATACATTGTCGCTATTTTCAAAATTAATTCTATTGATTTTAGGGGGGGGTTGTTTTATATATAGGGCTTCTAGGACATGTTTCGCTATAGAAATAGTGTCATCAAGATAAATAGATTATCCTGCAAAAAAATTCGATATCTTAACATTAAAAATCGCTTTTTGTCACATGTAGAATTCTTAATTAGTTCATTCTAATCCGATAGCGAAATGTATCAATCTGAATTTCCATGTCTTTTTTTTTAATACTGTCGGGTTTTATTCAAAATCTTATATGCACACACACACACACACACACACACACACACACACACACACACACACACACACACACACACACATTCATATATATATATATATACATATATACATACACACTAGGGGTATTGAAAAGTTCTTGGCCCAACTAAAAAAGGAATGACATTGTTCATTTTTTATTTTATTTCATTTTTTAAGAAACTCAAGGAAAGATGTACCATGTTTATTGAAATATTGGATAAATATGGGGGAATAAACCATAGATGTTGTGAATCTATGTCATTCCTTTCTTGGTCAAGCCGAGAAATTTTCTTTCTCATCTTTTTTGATAAGAATAAGTTTTTAAAAACTATTCTCGATGGTATGTAGTTTTCAAAGAAGTTGATAACTTCTGTGCGAACTTGTATGTAGAGCTCACGCACTGTCATAAATAAACCGTATGCTCCGGGAAACGTGACATGTGCGAGATGGATAGGAAGGGAAGGATTTTTTTAAATTCAGTACAAGAATAGGTTGATGGAAGGAAATCCTGCAATATGAATGGTAAGATAGACTAAAAACAAACCAGATAAAACAAAAAAATAAAACTAACAGAATTTGAAGTGGCTCTTAGCTTAATTGGACCAGACCTCACACCCTTTCTTCACACGTGACGTCACTATCGAATAATTTATATAACGCTGACCACTGGTCACAATTCATTTGTTTTCTCTGAAACAGATTGAAGCAGTCGAAGAGGACAGTGAACACAACACATCACCTGCTTTTACAATGACGAAGAGCAGCTGCTTTGCGTGCAAGAAGATGGGCCCAACAGAAATACTCGGATTGACTCCTCTAAACCTTCTGATTGACGCCCTCATATGGATAATAGGTAAGTGCCCTTAGACTAGTCTCAGATACTGGTCCACGCCTTTGCATGTGCTTGTAGCTCAGTGGTTAGCAGATGGAAATCTTTGCCGAAAGATTCAAAATCAGCAATTTTCAAATGTTTAATCTCTTTTGAAGCTGATTAGAATGTATTGACCTCTCCTGTGATGGGTACGATGTGGCACAAGGTCAATTTTTAAGCGAAGTACAACTGTTTTGAATTCAGTTTTTCTTCTCATAGACTGTTAGCCTAACCAATGACAAAGAAACCAATCTGCCATACAATCTCTCCATAGAACAAATCGATTCATACTTTCTACAAGGGCATTAGCACGAAGGGAAAAGCAAACAACGTCGTCCAGGATTTGAACTCGGGCTGCCGGTTTCATTTCGTACGACGATAACTGTTTCGCTATTCGCACCTTCTCGATCTTTTCTTGCTTATGTGTCTCACATGGTGTAAAGATTTGCAAGCCAGGCTTGCACACCATTACAAAGGAGGTCAATTCCTACGGGTTATTTTAAACTGCTGGCCTTGTGCCACAACTAAGCATGGGAGATAACTACTATCTCTCCTTCGTCTTAAAAAGTATTTTACTGAAAGAACTTTAAAATTCATGGACCAATCTGATGTTATTTAGAAAGCTTTGCTTAAGTATCTTCTGACACACAGGCCACAGACTGCGAACAGTATCGGCTCTTCCTAAGTGGTCACCCATCTCAGAATTGAACAGACGTATTGCTGCTTAACTTCACATTAAGACCGACATGTGTTGTTATTTGGTAAGTTTTGTTTAGTCTGGTACACGGAGTTCAGGTTGCTTACATCATCTATTGTTTTTACGTGGTTACAAATCTATGAAGTGAACAAGTTCATCACTGCTTAATTTTAGTGATCTGAAGGAAATTGGTGCTTTTAATGTGATTTGACTGATCATGGACCGATCAGATCGCATGTTGGTTGGTTGGTTGGTTAGTTTTACGGTATGTCAACCTTTGTTGGATTATCTAATGACGATGTCAGTCTTTTTTGTTTTGTTTTTTTTATATATATACTCATGTAATTTCAAGTGACTAATATAATAATAATAGTAATAATCATTTGTAATATATATGTGTACAGTCACTTACCTCCCATCTCTAAAACCGTTCAAATCAGACGAACAAGACATGTGGGACACTTTTGGAGAAGTAAGGGTGACTCATAAGTGACTTTCTCTTGTTGGTCCCATTACACGGACGAGTAGGTGTTGGAGATCCGGCTAGAACTTATCTACAACAACTCTGTACATACAGGATATAGTCTTGAGGACCTGCCGAATGCGATGGACGATAGAGATTAACGGCGAGGGAGAGTCGTGGAAGCCCCTATGTGTATGTATGGTGTGTTTTACTACTCTGAAGAGTAGTAAAACACACCATATGTGGTCAGTGCATTCTAAGTACCGTCGGTTGGGCAATAGAACAGTCTGAATATTTAAAATCCGTTTATTATACTACGTGATTCAGAGACATGCTTGAAAATATACTTATCGTAAATAGTAGAACTTGACTATCAACGAAATCTTCTGTGACAGTTTTATTTATCCGTGGTTTGCTCAATCAACAAAACCTTTACATTGAAAAAATTTGTTAAACTAAATCTATTTTGCTAAACATATTTTAAAGGAGTATATATATATATATATATATATATATATATATATATATTATCCGATTACGCTGACGGATTTCCCAGACTCTATTGTCCCTATTATCTATTGCTCTCAGCTGGTCTTCTAAACAACATTCAGTATCTGCACAGGATTGATGTAAGTTTTTGCTGGTCGGACAACACTGGCGAGTCTATGTGTAGGGGTACACAGAAGGACGTCATTTATGAGTTCGACCTTGCTTTTCCAGCAGTGCCTCGCATGTTTTGTTCGTTTAACTCGGATGTTTTGACGGAAGGTAAGTAGTCGTACAGCTGTTGTCTTGTGTGGTGCTGTTGCCCGGATTTGTTCAAAACGGCACATAGAATTCTTGTGTAGTTCCCATCTAGCTTTTTCTTCATACACTGTTAGCGTTCATGTGGCATATATATATATATATATATATATATATATATATATATATATATATATATATATATATATAATATTGATAAATATCAATATAATAGAAATATTAATAAATAATAATATTTATATATATATATAAATGTATATAATATATATGTATGTATATAATATAAAATATTAATAGATATTAATATATAATATAAAATATTAATATATATATATATATATAATATAAAATATTAACAAATATATATATATATATATAATATAAAATATTAATGAATATATATATATATATATATATATATATATATATATATATATATATATATATATATATAAAGATAAAAGAAAGTAATAAGACAAATAGGAATATTTACTTTATGTTATTTCGGTTTTGATTATTCCTAATTAGTTTCAACCTGAGGTTATCGTTGGGAAAATTATTTTTAGAGTTTTTAAAGGAGTTGACATGCTGTAAGAGAAGCGACAAAAATGTACTGGTCACGTAGCATTTCCATTTGTAGAATTAAAATTATATTCTGTGGTGAGAACACCAGGCTAATGTGTTTTTGTTGCTTTTTTGTGGGGGGGGGGGTATACATTAAATTTAGGTGGTGTGTGTTTCAAATTCCGAAATCAGCAAAATGTTTGTGTACAAATAAGATACATCACAAAATATATTTCAAAGAAATAAGACGTAGATATAATATATTTTTAATAATAATAATAATAATCTGGGATTTTGAGATACAAGCTGATCAACCAATCTCGACCAGGTCTTCTGTTAATTAACAAAAAAAAGTCATCAAGTGGATTTTGCTGTTCCAGTTGACCACAGAGTGAAAATGAAAGAAAACGAAAAAATGAACAAATACTTGTTAGAGAATAGAAAAAGCTGTGGACATGAAAGTGACAGTAATACCAATCGTAGGAACAGTTCACAATAACCTGGAAAATAAACTATGTGAGCTGGATATCAGTAAAGAATTGAGACCATCCAGATTACAATACTGTTAAAATCAACCAGAATAATTGCTGTCTCTTACACTTCCATGAAAAACCACCAGTTAGAATTGATATGAAGAACTTCTTCTTCTTCTTCTTCTTCTTCTTCTTCTTCTTATTATTATTATTATTATTATTATTATTATTATTATGTTTCATTTATTGTTTACTGAAATGGTTTGTCTAATTCATTTTATTTTGTTTGCCACATAAGTCAAAATATTTCTTAGTGGAACGGCGTATGAATATATATATGTATATATGTATATAAATTATAGCTACTATACCTAGGTAGAGGGAAGGGCGCTACTCCTTTCCTTGGATTGCTCCACTTATCCTTGATCCACTGTGTGTTAACCAAGGAGGCATCAAATACTATTTTTTGAGTTTTTGGTATGACGACCTGGGTTTGAACCTCCGTCTCTCGGACCATTGGCGAACATTCTTCTCTTATAGCATATCAACTCCTTTAAATAAGTTTAAAAAAAAAACTTTCCGAAAAACCCCTCTTTTTTCACAAAAATATTTTCATTTGATTAGTTCTTGTTCTTGTTATTATTATTATTATTATTATTATTATTATTATATCATTTTGCCCTTGCGAGCTTTTCACACCAGCGTTGGCTGGTGGTCTTTCACTAGAATCTGAGTGACAGCAAGTTTCATCAGGTCTCCAGAACTTTTGTCAGTATTTTCAAGAAAGCTGTAATCTGCATGGTCTCGATTCTTCCTTTAATTTCCAATTTTTCCAATCCCCTTTCCAAGCCTTTCAGGGCCGTTCCAATTGCAATTCTTATCGCTCTCACCCTCATGTTCTATAGCTTCTTTAGTTCTCTGGCAAGGTCCAAGTATTTGTTTTTCTTTTATTTTCACTCTGTGGTTTATCGGAACGACAAAAACCATTCAACGGCGAGTACTCTCTTTTTTTTATTTTGATTAGTACGAGGTCTGGTCTTCTGGCTGGATTTAGGTGTGTACAAACAAATGAATGTCTAATTAAATTGTTTGAGATACTTAGGAATAGTTGGAACCATTTAACTGTATGCAAATTAAACTATCAGTTATTTACATTTTTCGGACTATTGTCCTCACCTTTGTCGCCATGTTTATCATAACGTTTCGGTCGTTGTACGGTCCGGCCTCCTTCAGGTGGTTGGAATGTCGAACTTGACCCTTTATTTCGCTTACCGGGGTAGACTGTTCTAGTTCCACGAGCTGTGTTTAATGGATGTCAGTAATCAGTTATTTCCTGATGTCAGTTATCCTGTTATTTCCTGAAAGTTCTCCACTGCCTTCACCGGGTATTGGACTCACACTCTTTGGGTATGTCACTGGATCTATCCAACGCCTTTATCCACTGTACCACGTGTCCTTGAGGACATCTGTGTATGAATTTCCGGGTAATATAAACCTAATGTCTTCAGCAACCATTTTTACCAGTGCTCATATTGTAATGATAACAGCAAAATTGTGAGCGAAAAATGAGCCCAGACTCGTTTAAAAATGCTATCAACAAAAATGTGTTACAAATCATATATTCGATATATATATATATATATATATATATATATATATATATATATATATATATATAAAGAGGATTTAGCATTAAATAACCTAAAAGTGTTGATTTGCCATAAAACCCAACCAACCATGCAAGATGCTCTCAATTAGTTACTTGATTTTAGAAGATTTCTAGTATAAGTGTAATTTTTAAAAAATATTTTGGTTTTTTAATAGACCTTTAAAGTTTATTACATATAGACATCTAATGACTATGTATAACTCCACAATATTATTCATTTTATTATTCAAGACGACATGTGAATGCGTAAGGTTCCTATTGTGACACCCCTTCCTGATGATATGGATGCTTCTATTCATGAAGGAGTAAAGGATTTTAATTAGAATCCCATTGTTATCTTCTTAATATCAAGAAAGTGGATGATCAAAAAAAAAATAACGTTCAGCTCTAAATGCACCCCCGCCACAAAATAATCATTCAGTTGCAAATTGGATTTGAAGCTGGGGCGTACCGATACCGAGCGCCGCCCGGGGCCCATATTCATAATAGTAACCCCTTTTTTGGAGGAAAAATATGAATTAAATACCCTCAATGGTGTTGATTAGTTCTTGAAAAACAACAAATTAAAAAATTAGCTGAACAAACATTATCATATTTTAACCTTTCAAGATAATCCAGCGAAGACAGTTTGCAGATTAGACATGGAATCAAATCGTTCTTCCAGTTCATTTGCAAGTCGATCATGACATTCGCAAAGATTTCTCTTTACTTTGTTCACAAGTGTTTGACATACATCATCTTCCTTTCTCCAGATAGCTTTCTCTTCTTATCCGCTTTTCAATTGGAATTTCCATTTTCTCTCACTTTGATTTTACTTTGATTAAACGATTCAGACACCAGCCTGTCTCTGTTTCGGTTAAAGAAAATTTTAGCTTCATCTATGTGGCTTACACACACATCCAACCCAATACCAGGTTCTAGAAGTTTCTTTTGGATGAGATTTATTTGTCCTAGAATTTCTTCCCGGTAAAACAAACGTGACATGAAGGAGAGGTTTTCAATAGAAGCAAAATGTTTTGAGCATTCCTTCTCGTTTGAAGATTTTCAGAAGCTGAGGTTAATGAATCCATTGCCTAAATCGCTCCTGGAAATCCGGTTTTCACTGCACGAATAGCTTCGTAACGTGCACTCCAACGGGTGGTTACCAAACGCTTCATCATGACCTCCGTATGCGAAGATAAAACTTCCCACCGGAAGAGGAGAAAAATGTATTGAGTCTTTCAATCACTCCGAAAATGAATGAGCACTTGCATTCAAAGCTGAGGTATGGACACCGCATAAATTCAGACTATGATAAGAACATTGCACAAATTCTCGATGACCTCTGAAAGGCCGATTCTGTTTAGTCAGAAACTAATTTTTAGATTTAAATGAAGGTGGTTTTGTTCTAAATATTTCAATTACTAAAAAACAAAAAAAAGAAAAGACTTAAACTTACGTTTTAAAGTTTATAGGTTTTTTACCAAGAATAACTGGTCAGTCCAATACCGTGTGTAGGTGCTCTGAATATATATGGTGCTCTGTTTTATTTCTTCATAATATAATCTTAAGACTTCAAATACGACTTTTCTATATTTCTTCGAGCAACTTTAGTCTGAATGAAAAATCGTTCGTAAATTTTTTTAAATATATTAAAATCTCGGAAAATATGCTATCCTACATTAGGAAGTTTTAATTATAAATTTTTAGATGAATTTAATAAATCTTTATTTTATTAGAAATATTTCATCTTAAGCAAAAGGGCCTTTTTTAAGTGAATAAAATGTTAGTAAATTGCACCAGAGGAAAATTGTTTTTGGATCAATCCCCCCATAGTGTTTTTAAAGCTCCACAAGAAAAAAATACGGTGTTAAAATTCATTTTTGAGTTTTTCAAATCAAAATTAAAGTTTCCAAAGTGTTCACATCGTAAATTTAATTCTTTTTTATTTGTGGTCTTCTCTCTTTTATCTTTCTAGAAATGTAAAAATTAGCAATTGGAATTTTTTTATTCAAATGATCAAACGTTGAAACCCTTCTGTTAAGTGATAAAAATATTTTCCCGAGGTTTTTTAAATCAAAGAAGCTACTCATTATAAAATTAATTCATTAATGAATAAAATACCAAAAATTTTATTAAACTTTCAACATGTTCACACTGATTTTGAAATCATTGAAAAAATATCTTCGGACATTTTATTTTTATGAAAAATAATTTAAAAACGATCCAAAAATTATTTAGTTCGATTATTACAATACAAAGACATGCGGGTGGCAAATATATATATATTGGTTGTGGAAAAAATACAATATAGTGGGGATGTCTCTTGGAATGTCCTGGTATAGTCTTATAGTCTCAGCAAGAGGTCGCTCACAGCAGGGACAGATCAAAGTATCGGCATCTCAGACAGTCGCACGAGCTTATAAAAAAGTGATATCGCCAACATGACGGCATATCATGTGTTTGTGATCTTCCAAATAAAAAGGAATAAATGTGAAAAAAAAATTGAATTAAAAAACAAATTATTAGATTTGTTTTTTGAATCACCATAACATAAAAATGAATGATCGCGTCTTAATTTTTTTTTCACCTGCGAAATGGTGCTCCTCTAAAGTGTCACCGCCTAGAAGTTACTTTATTCTATGTGTGAGTATTGCTTAAAAAATCTCCCAATGATATATCGTTTTCTTTTCTTGGGTTACGGATACGTGTTAACATACTGAGAATTTTAGCAATATATAGATATGTAATAGAAATTCCCTTTCATGGTGTTTCTCAGGGCAATGGCAGGATTATTTGGCAGCGCCCATTTTTTTCTCCAAGTAACAGGTTTTACTGGGTTATATGGTACCGGTTGCAAGGAATGATTCCTGGGCTGACTTAAACGATCCACACTCCCTGACCAGGCTCAACGGAGTATGTTTCTGTCAACGACACATTGGTAAAGAGGTTGTGCCTTCCATGGAGATATTGCATATCATGATCAATACTATTCAACTCTACATTTTGTAGCATTATTTTTAACTCGGCATTTAAGCTACCGAAACAGCTTGTTTCGTGGAAGGAAATGAAATTGTATCTGAACCTTCAGCCTCAAACGGGTTCAAACGTTTTAAGAGCGGTAACTTGTCTCATTGAATAAAACTCAGCCGAATAATTACCGAACAATTGAGGGATTATGGTGTTCTAAAGTGCAAAAATTCGAGGATTGTAAATGTACCATTCGTCCACAAAAGATAATTTAAGGCGAGTACTCACTTACGCATAAATGTATGGCAGAGAACAGTGGCAAAAATAACCCGAATCCGTTGAGATTCTCTCTTTTCAGAGATGGCACATAAAGGCAATAAACATGATCCTACCCCTTTTAGTTTAGGAGACAGATACTACCAGAGAGAGATGGTCCCCGGAAGCCTAGTTCATCTATTATGTGCTACCCCATTGTGTGAGTCGGCACAAGTCCTACGATCATTGAAATGATTTATAGAGTTTTATATAAACTTAAAAAAACATGCAGAAATTCACGGAACTTTCTCCATGAATACTCAATTTAGTAAAAAACAAAAGTGCATCTGATACATCCTAATATCTACAGAATTTCCACTTTTGTATATATTTGTAGGTATTAATGTTTTTACCAACAAAAAATGTAAACACTAACTAAAATAACAAATTTAAATACAAATAACTTAGACTTATGTTTTCAGAAAAAATTCAGACTCCACATACAATCAAAGAAAGCACGAACAACTTATATATATATATGTGTGTGTGTGTGTGTGTGTGTGTGTGTGTGTGTGTGTGTGTGTGTGTGTGTGTGTGTGTGTTTGAATGAAAGGATGTCATTCAGTACCATCCACTTCGAGTGTACCTATTGGTCGTTATATATATGCACTAATTTCCGGCTGCAATTATATATATATATATATGATTTCTTTGCGACAAAATATGTACTAAATATATTTACGTTGAAACTGGAAGATGGTAAATATAGTGTTCCTTGATGTCAGTTGTAGCATAGAAGTTATTTGAACCCAGGGGCCAAATTTAAACCTGTCACAACCAATAACAAGTTCGGTAACAACGTGAAACTGGGATATATATATATATATATATATATATATATATATATATATATATATATATATATATATATATATATTAGTTTCGTGTGTTTTTATTAAGCAAAAACAACTTTAAAAAAACACAAAGAAGTTTATTGGGAGTAATAAATGTTTTAAATGTTAAAAGATTTAGCATTTTCAATAAACTTTTAACAAAGTACTGGCAGGTACTACCGCTCCGGGCAAGAGGGGATCTGGGAGAAATGAAAATGAGACTACTGGTCTTAGAGTTTCAGACTTGAAACCTCACCACCAGATGTACTTTCGTGTTCTGTCCTGGATAAGACTTAATGGTGATATAGAATTTTAAAAAAGGAATATACCGCCCATGTTTTTTAATCACTTATGCACATTTCCAATATGCAATCTCTCCCAATGTTCAAGCATATATTTGTTTCCTTTACTCTATAGTATCTAGTTTGATTTCTTTCTTTTTAATGGCATATCAACCTTTGTAGGTTATTTAATACCAAAGCCATCCTTCGAGAAGAACAGTAGCGGTACAATTTAACTCATAGGTGGGTACAGTTTCTGAAAACCCGTCTCTTCAAATATTTCTCCAAATCTTTGGTAAGGTACCTTCCAATTTTATGCTGACTTGACTGATCTCTTAGAAGTCAGTTAGACAAAGTCATCATTTTCGGGGGATCGATTTTCAATCCGGGCACTGCCAGGGAATCTTTTCTGATACTCCAGTAATTAAAAAACAAAACAAAACAAGAATCATCATAGTAACAACGTGCTGATTTTTACTTCTCACACATCAAACTTGCGTATCAATGACGTAAACATTTACTCAGTGTGGGAACTCTTCAGAAAATCAAGTTCCACCCACTGTTGAATAAAGAGACCCACCCAATGTCAAGCTACCAGCATGAATTTTTCTTCTGTTGTAAACATTAGAAACCCTCAAACAACACAGTACACTGCTGACAAAAATAATCACTCTTAAAAGTTCTCTCAGCTTCAGAAGATAAACAAAGAGTCCCACCCCATAATTTTGTGCTTTTTCCCCAGACCTCACTGACCACAATTTTCTTTTTTCCTTTTTAACTTTCTCAAGCAACTGACCCTTACAATTATTTTTGTTCCAGTTCTGCTTTGTTCAAGTGTGTCTCCTAACCTGTCTTTAAGGAATTACTGGTTAGACTGACCAAGATACCCGCCCATAATATTCGAAAAAAATACCGAAAAAACTTCCGACTCTTATTCGTCTTCCTGTTATTTTTACGCCTTCTTAAATTTTCTAACTGCACTGACTTACCCCTCGTCATAAAAAAATGATTGAACCAACCTAAAATGTAAACACGTCTCGGTAATTAATTATTTCCTTAAATATAAATTTAAAAAAAAATACGGGTCTTGCCCAAACAACTTTAGAAATCTAAAGAAAAATACTTGTATCAAAGAAAACGTATTTCCTATAATTGATAGAAAAAATGAGTTTCTTTTAGGCTTTATAGTGGTGTCCAATTAGAGTAAGTTTTGCACTAAAGTTCAAAGTTGACCTTCCAATTTTTACAATTTAAACATCAAACATCGTAAAGTTCACTCTAACTTTAAAAAAAAATTTTTTTTTCTGTTTTTATTTATCTACTTCTTTTTTTTTTTCCAGTTATGATTAAAAATATTTTTAGAAAACTCGCTCTCCACTCCCAGAAGTTAAAAAACTGACACTTTTAATTAACTATTTTCAACCGAAGCGACTTTGTCGGAACTACATTGGAAACATTCCACTTACGACATTCTCCGTGCTCACACCTCACTTCAAAAATGAGCTGAAGTTGAAATACTTGAAATTAAACAGGCACTTCATCGAGGAGAAATGGTTCACAAGCTAATCTCATAAACCAATTACTACGATGTAGGAAATTCGATCTACATATATCTTGTGATCTAGTGCCAAATCTAAACTACACTTTTTTTTTCTTTTTTTTTTCTTTTTTTTTTTTTGTGAGGGAGGAATAGGCTCTTTGCTTATTGTAATGGTTAGCAAACTAGTCTAGCAAAACATTACTCGTGAATATGATTCTCATTGGGTTTCCCGTACTTCTACTTGAAAGTAAACGTAACTTACAAATAAATCAATTGATTTAAAACATTAGAATAGATCAGAAGTATTTTTATTTTTTAAAAGACCATTTATTGCCAGTGTGATCCTGAACACAACTGTCGATGGTTATCTAACAATCTAGCTTGTAAACCATTACACCTCGTGAGGTGCTCACATTAACATACAGATAAAATTTCTTAAAATTTTTTTTTAAGTATCTACCAATATGTTATAATTTTTGGCTTTATAAGTTCAGTCAAACCGGGCCATAATGAGTAGAGTGTTCGCCAATGGTCTCAAAAAATGGTACTTTATGCTACCTTGATTAACACTCAGCATTATAAGGTGTAGTAGCTATTGAAAAGCGAGCCCTCGGTTCATTCTCGAGTAAGGTCGCCAACTTTACTTTTTTTATAATGTTACGGCCACCGGCCACGGTAGGATTATAATGCAAGAACTACTATGTGGACCGGAAGTGGGGGAAGGCGATTGGCGAGTCTTCGAGCCCTAGCAACAGGAGGAGAAGCAGCCAAGAAGAGACAGGGAGGGCGCTTTACCGCTAAAAAGAAACGAAACCCAAAAGGTCAGTTTCGAGCTTCGCCAAGGAAGAGAAAGGTTGCCTTTTCACGGGGTCCGGTAAAAGTGGAAATCCTAGTCCCAAAATGGCATATAGAAGCATTTAGCTCCGTTGGGTAAGAACCTGAGGCTCAACGTAAAAGAAAAGGAAAACAAAAAACTGGTGCCTTGCAACTCGTTAATAGGAGATTAACGAATATAAGAAAAAAAAAAGAAAAAATTAACAAAAGAGAGGAAAGATAAAAAAAAAAAGGTTAGTCAAAATTTTTATCAAGAATAATATACGTAACCTAAATAAAGGTCTGTATCAAGACTGTTCCAAAGAAACATTTTTGAGGCTGTTCATCAGCAGCTAGTTTCGGCGGAAAACCTATTTGGTTAAAATTTGTACATCCATAAAAACGAAGAGGAGAGACTCTTGTTCTTCGGTGAAAGAAGAAAAAAAAAAATACTTCGTCTTATTGGAAGGACCTAGTCAGACACTATTGGGAGCGAATTGTCCTCCACATTTCTGTATATTTTTTTGTTGCATTCGTTTTGTTCTTTGTCTGTTGTCACAGTTGTGCTTTCTTTTAAATGAAAAAATGTATGAATGATACATATATAAAGAAAAGGAAAAAAAAAACAACTCCGCGTTATATTGTTTGTCCAGTTCAGAATACCCCACGTGTTCTTTCATATCACGTCGACCTCTTTAACCTTGAAACCCTCCCGTTTCGTCCGTAGTCCCTGTATACGTAACATAGGACTCTGTCCATATCTCGAAAAATTAAAAATACGGGTGGAAACTCGTTACAATAAGTTCAGTGCAATTCGCGAGATGTGGCAAATGTGCCCCAATGTGGCCCAGTCTGATCCCAAACAAAAATGGTTCCCCATTCCTACTACCTAATAATATTTGTTTTGCTTGTATAATGTTCCGCTTGAAATAACACCCTAGTATTGAAGATAAAGGGTGAAAACACTGAAAAACATTACTTACAATTTATTTGTATTAAGAATAGCTATTATAATTTGTTACTTGATATATACTATATAATTGTTTGCAAAAAAAAAAAATGCCTGACTTTAGCATTTTAGAAAACAAGAAAAAGTCGTCAAGGGCTACATTTGAGGAATATGGAAGATGATGCACTTGCACAATCCTGTTTTTCGCCATTTCTTTTTTCAAGTGTGTCTGTATGAGTACTTCTCGTTTAAAAAAAATTAACTTTTTATGAAAAAATCTTAGAGATGTATATATTTATGGACGACTCTGTGTATCGTGAATTTTAAGCAAAATTCCACGACACATTCATGAAAGTGCAATTTCTTTTATTGTTGAAAAGCATTTGTTCTTTACTATTATTGTTGTTTCTATTTCAGTGGCCACACCGATTGGACTAATGTACGTCTACATGCGGCCGACACACAAAGGTTTCTTTTGTCATGATAAGTCGCTGAGTTATCCCTATAAAGAAGACACTATTCCACCAAGTTACATGTACTTGGCCACCTGTTTGACTCCCCTTGTAATGGTGAGTAGCTGTTTCCGTCTGATACAAATAATGAGTGAGAGAGGGGGAGAGAGAAAAGACTATCAAGGATAGGTCTATACTTAAAGTCTCTCTCTCTCTCTCTCTCACACACACACAGCATCTTAACGGATGCAGTGTACCAACAATTAAAACTTGGACGTTCTTATCTGTCGGTTCCCATGCTATGTGAACAAGATAGAAGTCACATAAACAATAGTGCGTGATTAAGAACACGTGCACACGAAAGGCGATAATAATGGGTGTCAACAAAAGAAAAGAGACAGTTTCAAAAATTCATTTAAAAAATAATACCTAAGATATTGACACTCACGGTACAGATTTTTCTAGAGAAACACTTACAGTCGACTCATCGCCATAAACGTATCTTCATTTTCATAATGTATAGAAATCATCATGCTTTCTAAACTGAAATTCAACGCACTTATAAAAGCGAGTTTCCCATTGGTCGAGGCACCCCTAAAATCCCTCCTTTGATATGTTGTTAAGCTAGACCGTCGTATTTCTTTTCATGTCCTCCATATCCCTAAATTTTACCCTTGAGATGAATTTTCAGTTTAGGAAACAAGAAAGTCACCCGATTCTATATTTGGTGAATATGGAAGGTTGTAAACTTGCACAATCCTGGGTTCACCTAAAACATTTTGTTCAATTTTTTTTTCTTTTTTCAAATTGGTACTAACTTGTCTAAAAGTCAAGACATAATCATTATATTAGTTGCTCAACATTTCACAGGTCTATTTGAATTGAGAAAGTCTAACGCATCAATCTTAATACATTTTTATCATACTTCATGTGTGTGTGTGTGTGTGTGTTATATGTTCGAATGTATGTGCTATATAAGCACATGTGTTATGATCTTTTTGTATTATAAATATGCATGTGTGTGTTTTATGTATGTGTGTGTTATATGTATGAGTGCTCTATATGTATGTATGTGTGTGTGCTATAGGTTTATCTATATGTGTGTATGTTATATACATGTATATATGCGTGTGTGTTATACGTATGTATACGTGTGTGTGTGTGTGTGATCATAATCTAGTTAAAATGACATATTGAGAGATCTTTTTTAGAGCGATACTCTTAAAATGTTCTAATTAGGAGAATAAAGCAATTTCCATTCCAATCTTCAGAATTATAATTTGCCGGGGCGGTGAGGTCTGTGTTAGCGACGAACGCCATTTTTTATCGATGTAACCGAGATAACTATGAAATGTTAATTAGAATCCTTTATTCTGTCCAAAATAGTCGAATCAATATAATCTTGCACCGTTATTACAACGAGAATCAGGTGGGTTCACAGGTCGTCTAATGAATCTTATAGATAGGACGTGGCTCACCATTGATCTTAGTAGCCGACAAAAGCAAACCCTAAACGAATTAGTTGATTCTTTGATACCTGATATCACCGATACAACATCCAAACCTGAGCATCAGGACAATCTACTTACAGTGTCAACACTAGTTAGAACAGTAAATCATTGGTGAATGTGTTTAGGAACATTAGCAAATTGAATCCAATAATTCTACTTAACATTAAACAGTAATTAACGTTAATACAAATTGTACTTCTGCCAAAACTGTAATTGATATAACACTAACACTAATACTAATTGTAATTAGCACTAAAGTGAACTTATAACTAAACTACATCCAGTGGTGAAGCTCATGTTCTGAAGCTCTGGAGAGTGTAGAGTCTCCATTTCTTTGCCAGGTCCATTCTGACCTAGAGTGATCGTATTCGTTTGAGCCCCATCTGTAGATCAAATAGGTCTATTTGAAAAATACTAGAATTAGATTGGAATACTTACCGCAGAAATTATTAGTATTAGAATAGTTTACTTGAAACCATATAATTGTTATACTGGACTTTGGCATAATGGTTAGAGTGTTCGCCCGGAAGACCTAGGTTCAATGCCAGGTCGAGTCATACCAAAGACTCAAAGAATGTTACTTGATGGCACCTTGCTTAACATTCAGGTGAGGATCAAGAGTAAAGTGGAGCAATCCAGGGAAAGGAGTAGCGCCCTCCCCGACACCTTGATGTTGTAGCTATCGAAAAGGGAGACTTCGGGTCACTCTCGACTACGGTCGCCAACTTTACTTACTTTTATACAATTGTTGCAAAAAAAATGGTTGACTTGCAGTACAACCAAGCAAACAAACAACGCGCCTTTCTTATTAGCAAGAAAATTCAGAAACCACTTCTTTTAGGTTTGTTCATTAGTAGATAGATCTTTATACTCAAACTTTTGCAAATATTAAATTGACTGCTCACAGGAATCGGCTTTTATTGGCCATGGAAATAATTTTTCCTTCTTCCTTTGGTTTCGAAGTTACAGTCTTTACGAATTCGGATTTCGGAGAGGAACTTTGAACCTCTTTTTTGTCAAACCGTTTTTGTAACCACAACGCCAAACAAATATTTCCCAAAGGTGCGTCGCGTGTTCATTCGAACTTCTGGAAATAATTTTCCTGGACGTAAAACCAAAGGATGGATAAAAACAATAACGTAATGTGTAATTCCATTTAGGAGCGCGACAAATGGGAGTGTTTAATATCTGTAAATGGGGAAAAATTATTATCCCTTAATATATTAGGTGTGTGCCAATGTGTACAATGGATTCTGGAAACGTTTGTACACATTTCATATATAACTGCTATTACTCGCGCGGCAACTTGATGATATTATATTGACCAACTTTCTCGAATCTACAGTCCAACAAGCCATTGACGAGACGTTCGGCATTATTATCCCATATGCCATCTGGTTGGTTGGTTGGGTTTTATGGCATTTCAACCTTTATAGGTTATTTAATGCCAAATCCATTTTTATACAAATAAACATTTCTATTTCAAACAATTCGGTTTAGCATGAGTACACAGTTTAATTGTCAAAAACATTTTTATTTCGAGCTATTCTGTTTAGTCAAACAGTTCTAATTCAACCAGATCAGTTTAGCATAAGTATAGATTTTGTTTACACACAGTTAAATGTCAAAACAATTCTATATCAAACAATTCCGTTTATCAGTTTAGTCAAACAATTCTAATTTAAACAATTCAGTTTAGCATAAGTTCGCAGATCAGTTCAATTTAACCCATAGATAGGGCCCTATCAGGGGCTACCACTCCGGGCAAGAATGGACCTAAGAGCGATGGCAATGAAGGGGTGCTCCGCATTCCCCAAAGCTCCAGCATCACTGGAACATCACCATCAGATTGTTAAGTGTCGTATCAGGACACTCGTTGGGGGAGGGGTCTAACCCCTCTGCAGAGGTGCAGTCGGTGTATTCTACAGCTCCAGTCGACTGGAAAACAAGCCATCTGATAAATTGGCAAAGCTGTATCCAAACTCCAAGACGAACCATGAATGACACCCAATTTCAAAGTCTCAGATGAAGACAACGCACTGACCATCTTAACTACAGTAACTGCCTTAAGAAAATAAAAAAATTAAAACATTTTTTTACAAGAAAAGAAAGAACAGTCGATGCCGGGTCAGAGGTTGGTTGGTTGGTTTGTGTTTTATGGCATATCAATCTTTGTAGGTTATTTAATGCCAAATGTAGAATTTGTAAGCGAATAGTTTGTTGGTAATTTTATTTTTAAACAAATTATTTGAACTCATTTATTTGCACACAGTTAACTAGTTTCAAGTATTCCTATTTAATACTCATAATTCAATTTGATATTCACCATTTGTTTCCAAATAGTTGAATCGTTTCAAGTATTCCAATCAAACACTCATAATTTTATTTGATATTCACCATTTGGTTGCTCACAGTAAAATAGTTTCAAGTATTGCTATTTAACATTAGTAATTCTAATTATCAAGTATTCCTATGTAATGTAAATAATTTGTGCACCGCTGTATGGTTTCAAATAACTAATAATAATAATCTTAATAAATGATCGAACAGTTCTATTTGGGTCTCTAACAAGTACAACCAATCCGGGTCAGAGTGGACCTGGGAGAAATGGAAATGAAAGTGTACTCTACATTATCGAAAGCTCCAGGACTAGAGCCTCACCATCGAATCCAATTTAGTGTCATATCCAGAACACTCGTTGAGAGGTGTCGTCTTACCTCTCTGCAAAGGTACAGTCAGCGTATTCTGTAGCCTCAGCCGAAAGGTTTTTACAGCAATCCTAGTTGGGTTATTTACTGCTAAAATCTATCTTTTTTTTTTAAGCAATCGATTTCATTATCGAGAATTGGGTGTGGGAGATAACTATTAGGATTCAAATTTCAAAATTTCATTGGAAAGGTAACATTTGAAAATAAAAAAATAACTCGTATATATGCATGTGCGAAAGTCAAAGATCGTTTCTATGTCGTAATTATATTGCAAACAGGACACATTGTCTAAAACCATATAGAATAAAGAATTTTTTTTAAATCCAACAAATTATCAGAATAAAGGAAGGTCTTCTGAATGCTTGAGCAAGAAAATGAGTCGTAAAGAAAAAAAATGTTTTTTTTTTAGACGGAAATCATCTGGTTCAGATGTACTCTTCTTACAATTTGTCTTTCATTGGTTGCAAGCCAACATCTATATAAATGATTTTTTTTTTCTTTTCTCGTGTTTTAGATCACAATAACAGAATGGATCAATTGGCATGTTTTGGATAAGCCAATCGGCGAAGGGACACAACTCTCTACTACAATCAGAGCCTACACAATTTTCCTGTTCGGAATTACGCTGAACCAATTCTTTGTTGATATTCCCAAATACTTTGTAGCTGAACATCGACCCAACTTTCTGGATGTCTGCCGCCCGAACAACACGAGTTGCGAAGGGTGAGTTCTGGGCCTAACGTTTTTGTTGGTGTTTTTACACATAGTAGTATTAATAACATTTTTTTAATGAATTATTGCTAATCATTATTAAGTAGTAATACATGACTACAGATTATTGCAGGGAGGTGCTCGTGTCGTAACGGTTATCTTTGTAAGAAATGGAATAGACGACGCGAGTTCAAATCCTGGAAGAGCCTTTTTACGTTTGACTTCGCGATAACTCCCTTGGAAAAGGCATGAATTCATCTTGTATGCCTCCAGCAATGAGTAAATAGTAAGGCAGACTAGGTTCTTTCGTCCTGGTAAGGCAACCAGTCTAGAAGAAAGAAAACTCTGAACTCAGATCATCTATCCTCCGTTTAAAAAATTGACCTTGTGTAGCATCCTACCTATGACATCTACGCGCGTATGAAAGTTTGTGAGAGACATACTTGAGAAGAACTCATTCAGTTGTTGGTCGTGTGAAATCTGGGATATTCTTTCTTCAATTTTTTTGTTGCTATGGTGTTGCCATCTTGCAGTCATAAGATGCAGAAAGCTAGGGTAATTACATAAAGGTCGTTACAAACGTTTATTTCTCACAAATTTCTGATTCGCTTGAGATTTTGAATTTGGATTCCTCAAAAAAGGCGTTTTCCGGTTTACTTATCTTGCATGTCCGCAGAGAATAGCAATTGACATAAGATCGGCTTTTAAAGTAGTCCTTACGCGCAAAATACTCGGTTGAAGGCAATGCCTACAATACGTACTGGAATACCCGTAATAATTGCATATTGGTGTAGAATCTTTTGAATGTAAAGAAAAAAATTCGTGCAACTCAACAGGTTTAATTGCCGAAGTAAAACTAAACAGAAAAGTGGATACATAAAGAAATGTGATACAAAAAAATGAATGGTGATGTGCTGTGATCACTCTTGACATCTCTTTTCGAGTAACCTGTCATTGGTGACGAGTTATTCAAAGATATATTTACTCGGTTCTTGGGGTCCTTCTCTCGGACAACACCTATCCTCTCATCGAAAAGGAGTAAAAGCTGGGTTTACTGCCGGGCACCTGAAGCGGCTCTTAAGGGAAATGTTGAATAAACTGGAGTAATAAACTGGCACTTGTTCACGGAAGGCGTGTTTCCTGTTGTTTCTTCATACTAAAACGACCTTTATCATCCCAACACCGTAAAGGGTTGGTCAAATAGCTGGTGTGTATGTCCCTTATGGCACGTTCGTATGTATAAGGTTTCTAATGGGTATGAAAATTTTTGTAAGACATACTGGAGAAGATTTGTGTGGAATTGTAGACATACCTGCATATGAAAATAAACTTCAGGCATTGTATGCCGTGTTTTGTAGTGTCGGATTCAGTGTGCTACGAGGTCCTTGAGAGACGAACGTCCTATAAAGGAACGACAACGGGTCCTTGCTTATGAGGCATTCTGTTTAAAATAAGAATAAGGTCTACTCGTTTCCTTCTTTTATATAAAATTCTGTTGCTATCTGACGGATATAAGTAGAAGTCCTCTCACAGACAAGGGAGGTAATCCTATTAATAGCTTAGTTCTGTCATCATTCTTTATTTGGGGTACCGCAGGTATCAGGCAATGAATCTGACCCAAATATTTTAATGACTTTAAAAGCAATTGTTGAAAATACATAGCATTCCTGTCACGTATCCCCCATGCAACAATGGAACACCCAGTGAGAATCGAATTTCCTGACGGTCAGTCTAGCGCACTTATTCTTATACCGACAAATTTTGGTATAATAATCATCATCATCAAGACGTAGTCTCCATCTTTTCTCCAGGCTATTTGTTGAAGTGGTGCAACCATACAATAGTACTGACATGGCTACAACTTGGAAGAATTCTCGTTTTATTTAATCAGAGAGATCAGATTTCAATATTAACCTGTTAATTGCCGTCTATGTTTTACTTATGCGCTTGATAATTTCGCTTTCAGAGGATGAAATATTGCTACCGATGTATTTGAATTGGCCCAATAATTTCAGTGGCATGCAATTTAATGAGAAGATGACATTTATCTTGCTTTTGTGGTGAATGTTATTTTTTACCCGTGCTCAAACATTGTGACCTTATTCCGGACAACGTTACGTTTAGGGAATAGCCCTATGCATGAGTACCCTAACTACTGAATGGAACTAGAGAAGCATGTTTTAACTTGTGGGTTTTTTTTTCCTTTTTGTTGACAGTTATGTTACGGATTACGTGTGCACGAATACAAACATGTCAAAGGACGATATAATTGACACGTTGATGTCTTTTCCATCGGGTCACGCAGCCATTTGTATGTTTTCAGCCCTCTACACTGTGGTAAGTATCATTGTTGATTCCTCTTTCGATTATATGAGTATTGCTATACACGTTTCATAAAAGTATATGTATATGGAGTATGTTATATATATATATATATAATGATATTAATAATCATTATAAATAATAATAATATAGTTTACTAGTGCTCAATATTGGAAGTAAAGCATAAGTAGATTTAAATTAGGATACTGTAGACAGAGTCCATGGTGCTTGATGAGTGTCAATATGATCTGCTGATTGCATTGACCAGAAACTATCATCATGAACCGTTGATTCTACGCTATATATTTATATATATAGAGAGAGAGGGAGAGATAAAGAAAAAGATATATATATATATATATATATAAAGAGAGATAAAGAGAGAGTTGAGTCGATATTATATATATATATATATATATATATATATATATATATATATATATAATATCGCCCATAAATAAGTACACTGCATACAATTTTTTAATAAAAAGTTAATTTTCTTCTAATTGAAAGATATATAGATTTTATTATCTTACAATCAAAACAGATATTATTTGTTATCATTCATTATCAAACTCTACAGTATTGAATTTATTTCCAAAAATAAAATTGCGTAAACATATATGTATTGTACTTACTTTTGAACAGCTTCATATTTAGGATTTTTCATATTTGGTTATTATTTATTTATTAATTATTAATTTATTGATACTTTTCCTTAATGGTCAACCATCTCAGAACTCTAGGATTTCAATCGTACTGATAATGTTATTATCTCTCAATCTATAAGATAGACAAAACTTTTCTTAATATATGTGCTGTACCCAACATAGCTGATTTTTGTTGGATGCGTGAATAATACTAGTTGATCTAAGAAGCGTATCAGTTTCATTTGAATAGAATCAAGTGCTTCAGTCATCACTGGTATCACCTTCACTTTACTTTCAAGAAGAAACCACATATTTTTCTAATTGTTCTTTGACAGCAGATACTTGACAATCTTATCGTTTCCCTTCACTGCAATGTTCTGATCAGTAGAAATATCTATAACCATAATTTTCCATCTTTCTAGGTTGGGACAGAGGATTACAATGTCTGGATGATGATGCTCAAATTTTCGGTCTGTTTTATAATCCTGACCCCACAGAATTTTTGGTTTCTCTAGTTCCTTCATGACTTAAAGAGGAACATGATCATACCATTTATTTGTTACACTGTAGCCATATTTTTATAGAGAAGCTAGTGAAGGTGTTGACAGGCCTTATCTGACTGTCTTTTATATTCCTTTTGAGCAAGCATCTTATAACCGCTTATTATTATTATAGAAACTCCTTGAGAGTTTTTTTTACATCAGCATTAGCGGATGGTCTCTCACTGAAGTTTGAGGGTCGGCAAGTGTCCATAAGTTTCCAGGACTCTTCTCAGTATTCTGGTCAATCTCAATAATGCAGTAGTTTGGATGGTCTCCACTCGTCATGTTATTTCCAAATCCTCTAGTCCTTGTATCAATCCTTTGGTGACAGTACCAAGAGCACCAATTACAATTGGCATAATCGTCACTTTTATGTTCCACAGTTTTTCAATTTCTTAGCAAGGTTCAGGTAATTATCCTTCTTTTCATTGTCTTTCATTTTTACTCTGTAGTCAGCCGGGATAGCAAAATTCACAATTCTGCAAGTTCTCTCTTTTTTGTTGTTGTTGTTGTTGATTATTATTATTAGGTCTGGTCGTCTGGCGGAGATTAGGTGATCTATTTGTATCTCAAAATCCAAGAGGAGTTGACATATGCTGGGTTGTGCATATACAATTTGTTCGTATGGTCAAATTTTAATTTCTTGCACAGTTCCCAGTGGATTATCTTGCCTACCCAATCGTGCAAATTAGCTGTATTCGTTTACTTTGTGATTGGTCGTTTCGTCTCTTACCACCACATAACCTACATCTGCTGTTTTGTTGCTTTGGTCCTTATGACGTTATATTGTGCTGCTATTAGAATAGATTCACTTTTTCTCTTATGGTTTCCCTTAGCCACGTTCACGTTTCTCGTGTGAGATGTCTCTTGTTAGTTGCTTAAAACGTACACGGAGTTGTTTTTCTTCCCATTTTTGTTTTCTGGTTACTTCTGTTCTGTTGTAATCAGTCTTTCTCTGCGCTTTTCTATCTAGTTTTCGAGTCTTATCGATGCGTCAACGCTGTTTTCAATGCTGGCGAGTCCTCTATTATTATTATTATTTATAATACTTGTTCTTCCGGCGAACTTTTCATTTTGTAAAATTATAATCTCATTCGCAATAAAGTACTAAAAATATCATTCAGGATTTTTTAAAACAAATCGACAGTCTTTTAAAATTTCAAAATTATTTTTGAAATGTTTTTCTTTTCTTTTTAACAGCTTTACCTCGAACTCAGATTTGATATCAAAATAAGCCGCTTCTTGAAGCCTTCAATGCAAATGGCTTTATTAATAGTGTCAGCCTGGGCCGGTATGACTCGTGTCTCAGACCACAAGCATCACCTTCAAGATGTTATAGTCGGTGCAGCAATTGGTGTGATAGTAGCCAGTGGTGTGGTAAGTAGTCTTTGTTTTTAATTACTCTAGCCCAGGGGGCACAGGGCCGCATTAAGGCTTTCTATGTCCCTAGGTTAGAGTTATTGTGGGGTTCACGTTTTAAAAACGAAATATATTCAAGAAATATTTTATTTTTACAAGGCTAATCATGATTAAACTTCAAACATTTACTTTGTGTAATTTCTTGGGAATAAATTTTTCCAAAACATCAGTAATTTCTAAGTTGTTGAGAACTTTATTTTCAATTGCTATGAGATTTATTCTGTTCTGCACCAGAACGACTAAACTGATTAAGTCTTACTGCAATCGCCCAATCATGGCAATTATCGATTTTTCTGGAAACCATGAAATGTATGGGTCTTTTTCTATTTTTAGAACGTGGGTTAAAGACTGTATAAGGAAACATTGAACTACAGACTTGAAATAGAAAATCTTATGGGATTAAAATCGACAGTTTTGATAGTTGCTGGTTGTGTAAAATTATAGACATGCCTGTATATATGAAAATAAGCTTGTTCTTCTAATTTGTAGTGTCGGGTTCAAAGTTCCTGGGCTATTCTGTGAAGAAAAAAAGAGGGAATAAAGTCTTCGCGTTTCCTTCTTTTATACTAATTTCTGTTGTTATGATATTGCTATCAAACAAACATGAATAAACCTTTGATAGAATGACGACTGATCCTAGCTGTTTATGGGATTACTTCCCATAAATAACTAAGTTCAGCCGGCGTTTGGGGCGAGAACAGGCCCTTGCTTCTAGCCACTCTATGAAGAATCGTGTATATAGAATAAAATAACATCAAAGCAGAACACATTGAAATTTATTGTTTGCAAATAAGGCCAAACTCAATATAAATTTTTAGTATGTTAATCTAGAGTTTAAATTTTGCAAGTTAACCATGACTCTATGTAAGAGACCGATATTTAATTATTAATTAATTCATTTTTACTTTTATTTTTCAGTTTAATAAAATTACCTGTCCAAGTTTACGAGAACAAAAGGTTAAGACTCTCCCCCAGTTCAACAATATGGGAGAACCACAAACACCAACGTTACTTATCCAGAAACCAAGATGCTGATAATGGTTGGCGCATGAAAATACGTTATCTTACTCTTCCCAAATCGGAACCTTAGATATACGAAGTTTTTTCTTATAAATATATAAGAAATTTTACTTTGCTTGAAAGCACGAAGATGGCCTTACAGAGTACATTACAAAAGCTAAACGTATACCGAAAAATATTAAAAAAAAAAAAATATCCGTGTCTTTCAAATGCGACAGACGCCACATATAATCTCGTCGTTCCAAACGTGAATTTTCTTCAACGCCATGCATTTTAAATTTTTTTACTTAAAAAAAAAATACCTTATTTTCATTTTTTACGCTACGAACTGATTATTGTTGTTTAATTTAACGCTGTTACTTCTCTATCTGGTTTTATTTAGAGAATGTTACTTGATCAAATTTAACAGCATAATACATAATGATAATAATCGCTTCTGCATGAAAATCATATCAGGTAAAAAAAAGTTCTTGTGAGCGTGAGCGAAGTCAAAAAAAAAAAAAGGACATTATTTATTTTTATTTATCAAAATATTTTTTCGACTGCTTGTGATAAAATGGGCTTTTTAAATTCAATGAAATTACATATTTTATACAATAATATACGATCATTTTCATAATGCCATTGTATTTACAGACCAAAGGAACATAAACATTAACCTCTAGATAATGTTTATTAGCTTTCAAGTCCTCATAAAACATAGCTCAGTGTACCTAGTTTAAAATCCTGTCCATAGGCCAAGTTTTTAGCTAGTTTTTATAATGATAAATTTGTCTCCTTACTATATACTATCATTCATAAATAAGTACACCTTAACAACTTTTTTTTATAAAAAGTTAATTTTCTTCAAAAGCAAAAATAGGATATTTTTAGAATTTCTAGTGGAATATTATACAATCAAAACAACAAAAATTATTAGAAATTATTTGAATCTATAGCATTAAAACTCTATAAACAAAAATAAAATTGTATAAATAAGTACAAAAAGTGTAATTATTTTTTTTTTTTTTGTTTTCTTACATATTAATTTTTTTGGCTTCAGGGTTTCATTTCTGTAACACAATCGATAATACGTAATAATATCCATTTGGATTGTATAATATTTCACTAGAAATAATAAAATCTTAGTATTTTTGATTCAGAAGGAAATTAACCTCTTTTTTTTATACAGAAAATTGTTATAGGTGTACTTATTTATGGGTTATATGTATTTTTCTTTAAATTTTACTCCTATATCTTTGAGATAACATTTTCTCATTATTATTATTATTATTATTTATAAACATTATTTATATTTTATTCAAATATCTGCCTCATAAAAATATCATCATCATGATACAAATTTTGTTTCTTGTTCAGAATGTCGCGCTGGGGAAATGTCTGCAGTAATGTACAAAAATAGGAAGACAAATGTTATACTTACATTCACCATAAACTTAATGGAGAGTTTCTGTCATTATCTTCATTATTTTATTGAATGATGTTTTCAACTCATCACGATTCACCAACCAGCTATGTTTCTTTATTATATAGGCTTTACATTCCTATATTTTAGACCAGTCAGTGAAGAGCACAGAGAGGGGATTTTTTTTTTAGAAAAATAGGATCAAAAACTCACTTGTTCACGAAACAAAATACTTAGGCGCCAAAGTAGAATCGGTAGTTTCAGGAGCCTGATTAGACAGAATAGTTACAGCCGGTGTTTTCGAATACGTCCACGCGTTTTGAATTCCAAAGAACTTGCCCCACGCAAAAATGAATCTTGCGCTTGGAGCCGGTCACGTGTTTAGGAAACCTATATATTTCACCCTTTCGAAAGCAACTCTCTCTCACACCTTCTGAAAGTCTCAGCTCTCCCAGCTAACCACAGTTATAGATAGCTTGACAGCAACACAACAGTCGAAAATGGGAGAACTCAGCCAGCGGAAGCACTTTCATAGCCATATTGAAATTAGTATATTTACCATCTTTCAAGTTACTAAACTTCTCATAAACTTCAACATCGCCTACTACATACATACACATGCATTTAAACAGCAGGCAGGCACATACTTTGCTGATATGTACTTTTTAGTTTTCATGCGTACATACACACATACACATGTATATATAAGTATGACTTTACCACTTTCTCTTTCTGTCTTGACAGCAAACACACAGATATGTTCGAACGATACTCACTACCATTCAGCTAACATTTGTAATATACACATCCACACACACACACATATATATACTTAGCAAACATAAACGAACATTGCTACTTTATATTAACTTTTCCTCGCTTGTTTTATGTTATAAAAGATATTTGTTTTTACATTCTTGTGAAATTTCTTTTGTCAGCGTTGTTCGTATTCTTTGTGTTGTAAATTGTGGAACCGACACTCGGAGTTTTGCATCTCCTACAAGTATCTCCCTCTTCTAGTCACTAGGAAGATGATGACTTACGGTAATTGCTGATTTATAATTTTGGGTTTTTTAGATGTAACTGTTGAGAAGGAAAAAAATAAAAGAAATAGCTGAAACTTACCCTTATCTCGTTGGTGAATTTGAGTATCACATTTTTATTTTATCTTTTGTACATTACTGCAGAATATCTCAGTGAGATATTCAAGACAAGCACCAATTTTTTTTTTTCGAATAAAAAACAAAAAAAAAAACAAACAATATCTTATATGTGAACGCCATTCATTCGTTTTAAATTTTTAAACAGTAGAAATAATTGTATTTTAGATAATTTATTTTAAAACATTTTCAAATAAAGATATATTATATATTAAACTTCGTTTGTATTTTATTTTAAATGTTTTACAACTTTAAACTTTTATGTTGTTTACATGTGTGTGCGTGTGAAGATGCAATTGGCATAATAGATATTGTTGAAGAAAATAGACACGGTGGCTGAAGGCACCAATTCCGATCGGTGATCTGATAGGAACTGGAACATTCAGTGTCATTAACTTGTTGGATTGCAGAAAAAGACAACAACGCCGACGTATAAAAATATAATCTACTTCTTTTCTTTTTATTACCTGAAAGGTACGTATGGGTAGAGTGAGAGAGATAGAGAGAGAAAGAGAGAGTCGGAGATTGTCGAGATGAACACACACGGACGTGACGGTGCGGTTTTTCTGTGAAACCTCTCCGCCTTTCTGCTTCGTTCTCCCCGGGTCAAAACCTTCCCTGGTTTATATAATTTTCCAGACGCCCACGCTTCTCACCTACACGTTGCACGTGAACACGCTTCCTTTTAGAATGCCACCTACGCAATCTACGTGACATTTCCGCCGGTCCCCACTGAGGTACCTGCGGCTTGTTTACTTTAGGAAACAGGTATACTTCCTGTTGTTTATCTGTTTCCAGCTTCCGACCCTTCTAGCATGCCACCCATGTAATTTACGTGGCATGTCAAAGGGATCTTCAAGTCAGTATTAAACTTTACTAGTATAAACTTTACTTAGTCTGGCACATAGGTCTCTGGTTGCTTACAGTATCTAATGTTACTAAATGGTCACCCATCCCATAATTGAACAGGCTTATTGCTGCCTTAACTTTGTTCTTTCAGTGTTATTTGGTTTTAATTCATGCTATTAGTTGATGATAAACTAGTTATTACATGGAGAAATAAAGAGTTTTAGGCGGGCCATCTTTTTATATGTAGCGCTCTATCACTTCTACGTAATCCTTTCAATGATGGAACAGAGGCAGACATTTTTCTTCTTCAGGAGCTAATACAGATATTATCGTATGACAGCAACATTCTATGTAATAGATGACAAATGTATCAGGTTTCTGCAAGTAGACAGTTGAGCTGTGGGATGTCCCCACGTTCAGAATGAAAGGAAGAGCAAATTTCATCAAAAGGCTCCTAAATAGTTGTATGCAAGAAGTTGGGTGTGATTGGGAAATCGTCACTTGAGAGGGGGTAAGGTAACAGGTGAGAGTTTATTTTATTTTATTTATTTATTTTATTTATTTATTTTTTTTTGTTTTTTGTTTTTTGTGGCAATCTAAATCATTCATCATCATGTCATGCTGCTAGCACGGATCTCCCTGGCCCTCTCTCGCCACCCGTCTCTATCGTTCATCGCTTTCGGGAGGTCTTCCCGGCTACATCCTGTATCAGCACAGAGCAGTTGTATATAGATTAGTTAGTGTCCATGTAGTGCATCCATATAGCAGTATCGACACGACCGCTGCTTGGAAAAACTGTGTTTTATTTTATCGGTCAGGTCTGACTTCCATATAGATAATCCGTAGCTGTCCATGCCTTTGCTAGTTGCGTGTTGATATCATTCTCGGTTGATGAGATGCTATTTTCGAAGTTGGTGAACTTGTTCACTAATTTTAAAGGACCACCCTTTAGTTTGGAGATGTTGCGTCTTTGGTTAAAACACATGTATTCTATCTTGTCTGCATTGACATGGAGGCCTATTACAGCAGCTGCTCGTTCCAGACTATGTAGCAGGGATTCGGCTTGAGCGGGTGTATTTGCTAAAAGCGCTATGTCATCAGTGTAGTCTGCGTCTGTATCCTCTGCTTCTTTCCTTTGCCAGCTTAAAACCGTTTTCTTTCATTAAGTCTATAGACGTTCTAAGCACGTAGATAATAAACAGGTATGGTGCTGTGTCTCCTGGCAACACACCTACTACAACGTTGAAGTAGTCTGCGTCTCCATCCGGTGAGTGGACTTTTATTTTCGTGTTTTTATATAGCATCATTATGGCTGCGACAATTTTTTTAGGGAGGTCGGGGGCGAAAAGTATTTGCTCTATCTTCCCTCTGTGTATGGAGTCAAATGCCTTGGAGAAGTCACCGATTATTGTTGCCTCAAGGTTTTTTGCACGAACACCTTCAAGAATTCAACGGATAGTGTTCTAAATTACTATGCCCATACCATAGTCGAGGGTGACCTGAAGGCTCCCTTCTCGATAGCTAGTACACCGAGGTGTAGGGGAGGGCGCTGCTCCTTTCCCTGGATTGCTCCACTTTACCCTTGATCGCGTACCTTATAATGCTGAGTGTTAAGCAAGGAGGCATCAAGTACCATTTTTTGAGTCTTTGGTATGACTCGACCTGGGATTGAACCCAGGTCTCCCGGGCCATTGGCGAACACTCTAAATTACAACTAATCTATAATTATTGTGAAAAGTTTTAGCAAGTAATTAGCAACTCTACCTTTTACTGGGAATCGATTATAATTATTTAATCCTGAATATATTTGTTGGATGAAGGAATGAATAGCCTACCGAATATTTGATCACTTAACAGATCTAGAAATTAGTCGGCTATAAAATGCTAAAATGTCACTTTTTATGTAGCAGACTATATTACATGAAAAGATTGTCCCAGGGAAAAGAAAATATCTAATCATAGATTTTTTAAAACTTAATATTTTTATTATTATTGCCGTTTTTGATCTGATTAGGCAATTTATTCCAAAAAATATATTACTCTATTAGAAAAATAAATCCAATTGGTTAGAAGAATTAGTTTTTGAAATCTGTCTTGACAATAAATTTCCAATTTGAGAAATATTGAAAAAATAACTATGATTCGAGATTTTATTATTTTGAAAATTTCAATTAGATCACCTCATTTTTCTTTCGTGTAAATTAGGTAATCATAATTTCAGTAATCTCTCTCTATAACTAATCTTTTTTTTTATCACTCATCTTAATCTTCATCTTACATTCCAATTTTTATATCTCAGTACTGGAAACCAGGCCCAAGTACAATATTCTATTAGGTCTTTTTAGGGTTTTATATTTTATAACATTTGCCTCCGTAGAAATAAAATTTCTAACCATCCTACTATAACTCCATTTGCCCTTAATAAACAAAATGACTGTCAGCTTTAAATATATCATCACAGCCAACACCTGGATTGTATTCATTTATCTTTTTTTGATTTCCTTGTTCCTTAATTTATATTCAACTTCAATGTTTGGACCCAATATTTAATACTTTACATTTTTCTATATTTGATTTTTAATTTCCAGTTTTCTTATCAAGAATAATAAGATTTTAAAAAAAGAGATTGTAGGGATTTAAAAATTCCACTGGATACCTCAGTTCAATGTGGGTTTTTTTTTTATTTGTTTTCGTTTAATGTAGTCAAATTAAATACTTGCTGAAATTCATTAACTATTTTTGTTAATTTCCCAAATGCATCATTTCACTATAAAATGAGATAATTTTCAAATATATTTTTCAAGAATTGTTTGTTTGAGTCTCCTAAGACTACTAAAGATCAATCTATGAAGGCTTTGATGTTATTTTGAACAATTAGCATGTCATTTTCTCAAAATTCTATGAAAGAAAAGGAAAATATTTGAGAAAGTTAAAACTATGATAAAAAAAGATGCAATAGAATTTTCAAATATTGTCAAAAATTACACTGGTTTACAAAGAAATTGAGGCAAGCACAAAAATACCCGTTTGTACCTAATTTGAAGGTGCTGAATTCAAATTTGAAATCCGTTTTTACTCATCACCTCTAGTTTTTTTAGATATGCATAGTGTGCATTTTATGCATATACGGTACATAAAGGCGTATATGAATTCAGGGTTAATTCTAATATTGTGAGACTTACGGCTTATTTTTTTAGCTATTATGCACTTAATGTAAATTATTAATTACTAAATTATGCATTACATTATATATATATATATATATATATATATATATATATATATATCAAGACGGATTTTGAGTTAAGGCAGCAGGTCTCAATCCACACTCTGGCAGTCATTGTAAGAGGTTGTCTCGCAGGCAGCGCAGGAGGTTGGTGTCCCTCAACTATCATGTTACACATCTTTTGGGTTACTAAATATTTTCAAATGCTCATTTAGTTTTCAACTCTGCTTTCAACTTTGCAGTCCCGATGGTTTGGAGAGAGCCACGAAACCATACAGATGATTGTTATTTTTGTTTAACTAATATAACTGGTTTCAATGCATCTTCTAGGGAAAAGATGAAATATCCCAACCTTCGATCTGCTATGAGACCCGTTCCCCATTCAGATGATCTTCCTGTACCCACACCTCCAGTAAATAAGGATCTTATTTCCTCATCAGATGAAGAAATGCCTTGAAGGGAGGATTCTGCCGAGTCAATATCTTTGGAAGATATTGAGTCTACATATTCAGGAACAAGTGGCAATGAGCCACACTGGATCACGCAAGAAGACCTGAATGATCTTGCTCGTGATTTGTATCCGTCAAAACAGCAGTCGGAGCTCTTGGCTTCTCAGCTTAAACAGTGGAACCTAGTCCAGAAAGATGTAAGGATCACCAGTTTCAGGAATCGGAACAAAGACCTTGCTTATTTTTTCGACATGCAAAACAAGTTGTGCTACTGCACAAACATACCTGGCTTGTTTACGTCCCTTGGTTTGCCACATAATCCTTCAGACTGGCGTCTTTTCATAGACTCTTCCAAGCGAAGTCTCAAAGGTGTTCTTCTGCACAACAGGAATAAGTATCCCAGTATTCCCATTGCACACTCTGTCCATCTAAAGGAGTCCTATGACAATATGGAGCTTCTTTTAGAAGCTATTAAGTACAGCGGGTACCAATGGAGTCTGTGTGGGGACCTCAAGGTCATTGTTCTTCTTATGGGTATACAAGCGGGCTTCCCAAAGTACTATTGTTTTCTCTGTCTCTGGGATAGTCGAGCTGTATCCCAGCATTACAAGCAGAAAGACTGGGGGTCTAGAAGCACTTTTGTTCCTGGCGAACACAGCCTCAAGGAGAATCCTCGGGTGGACATGAATAAGGTGCTTCTTCCTCCTCTTCCCATCAAGCTTGGTTTGATGACGAATTTCGTGAAGGCGTTGCACAAAAATGGTGCTGCCTTCCAACACTTGTTTACTGTGTTCCCAGGTCTTAGTGCTGCTAAGCTCAAAGAAGGCATCTTTGTCGGACCTCAGATCCGAGAAGTGCTGAAGGATACTGATTTTGAGGAGCTTCTCAACTTAAAGGAACTGAGAGCATGGGAAGCATTCAAGTCAGTCTGTCGTGGCTTTCTTGGTAACACACGCGTACCAGATTACCAAGCCTGTATTGAGAAGTTGCTAAAGTCTTACGAGGCTATGGGGTGCCGAATGTCACTCAAGATTCATTTTCTCCATTCCCACCTCAACTTCTTCCCGCCAAACCTTGGAGCAGTGAATGATGAGCATGGAGAAAGATTCCACCAAGACATTACGAAGATGGAGAGCAACTATCAAGGCAAATGGAACCCCGGCATGATGGGAGACTTCTGCTGGATGCTCTTGTGTGACATCCCGGAGGCAAAATACACCAGATTTTCTAAAAAACACACTTTTGACTGTCTGTGGTACTATGAATTGTGTAATCCAAATATATTGATTCAATCAGTGTTCTTTATCTATCCTGTTTTATCTGTTATAAGCTGCTGCAACTCTTGAAATATGCACATATATTCTCTGTTTATACTAAAATGAGGTGATAGAGCAAAACTATTCATAAATTTGAATTCAACACACCCAAATTAACAAAAACCACCTATCCCCATTCTTGCCCCAGACCAAAAATTTATTTTTGTAAACCAATGTTATTGTTTTTCTCTATGTCTCATTAATTATGCTTCATTGATCAGTATTTTTATAAAAGTTGAAATCACTTTTCAGCTGATTTATACAGGTATATTTTCTCTGATCAACATGAAATAATTTATTTCTAGTAATATGATAGTTACTAATTAGCAAATTACCACATATCACCAACAAGTCCAGTACTAAAAGCTTTCGCAATTGTAGGTTAGAAGTAATATAAGCCAACACATGTGTTGTCCTTGAAATATATTTATTACTTCCTTAGTTCAACACACTAAACCAATGTCGGTATTTTCTTGATTGTCTCATTGGCTTCATGCCTTAATCATATCAGTTATCCACAAAGGAGGTATCTGAGTACACCTAAGTGTTCATGCAATAACAATTTCTTCCAGGCTTTATTGGACATTCATTTGATTTTAATTTTTAAACTAAATACATTTTAAGTCTAATACTTTTAGAATGCCCAATAAATTAATCTAACTAGCGATACTTACTGACGTTATGTATGAGCGACTGTTCAGATTAAATCAATTCCATCTTAGCACAACACCTGGCAGTGATGAAAAGAATCCAAGTGCACATAGGAATGAAAAGGCAATTTAGCTCTTATAACAATTACCAAAAGAAAGGGTACACACTGTAAAATGAACATCCTTCAACAGTTAGAGGAAGAGATCTTACCTAAAAAACAGACTGATCCTAACAATTTCTGAAAGTTTGGTTAAAATTAGCTCAAAAAAAGCAGAGCCTCAGAAGTACAGATGGGTGGACATTTCAGGAACTATGATATAGTTTCTTAAATTAAACCATTAAAAAAAAAAAAAAAAAAAAAAAAAACTTTAGCAAAAAGAATTCATATTCATCCATGCCTCCCACTAAGCAAGATTTGACACGTTCTTTTTTATAGTAGGGGTTAAGGAGGGGGAGGTCACACACAAGCCAAGACTCATGCACTACTGGTCATTGGTTCACCAGGCGCAATATGAGCTATGCCAGTCATCACCTCTCTCGGTACATAAGGGGGTCCCATAGTATAGTGGCTAAAATGCTGGACTGTGAATTCAAACTCCAGTCATGCAATTACATTTACTTTCAGACTAATAGCCTTAGGAAAGGCATGAACCTCCCTATCACCCTCCGCTATGAGTTAAATAGTATCACTGCTGTTCTACAAGGATGGCTTTGGAATTAAATAACCCATGAAGGTTGATATGCCATTAAACAAACAACCCAACACAAACCTAAAATGTCACATTGTCTTCAAATTGTAAAATGTTATTTATGAGCAGCAGAAACAATCCACTGCCCATCCAGTCTCACCAGCTATCCAACCTTCTCCCCTGTTGTTTGATTTTTAAGAACTTGGTCACTAGTTTGGATTGAAACTGTAGAAGTCATGAGTCAGATCCACTAAGTAAAAAGAAACAAAAGTCAAGAATAGTAAGGTTTGGTTATTTGGTTTAGTGTCATATCCAGGATACTCATAGGGGAGTTCTTACGCCTCTGCAGAGAGACAATTGACATCTTCTAAAACCCCAGCAAACTGGACTTTTGAGAATATTAAGGTTGTACAACAGTCTTTAGTGATGATTGACCACTTTTTAACCAATCCTGGGGCAGCATCTGTGACATTTAGTCTTTCAGCCCAAGTCAAACCAACCATAACTATATTTATGTACTACCTATGCTTACACACACACAAACCCATATAGGTATGTTTGCACCCACATGTATATACACAACCCATATATGGATACATACCAATAGACACACATATGCATAACTGCACTTAAATATGTGCATCCAGGCACAAAAGAACATGCACACTTTCTAATTTGGATGACCTGGAAATTGTTTAGCTACCTTGGTTTTGCTGAAAGTGCCTAAGTATACACAGGAATGAAATAGGGGAGATGTTATCTCAATGACAGGTTTCTGTACAAAGTCAGGAAAAATGTACCTTCTTAATAATTTATAAATATTTATAGCTTTAAATATTCATATCTAATATCAATAATTTGCAAACAATATGGCGTCAGGTAAGTATTTCTTTTCTTTTTATAATAATAACAACAATAATAGCAGCAGCAGCTGCTAACAATTACACCTTTCAATGAAATATTGCCATCAAAGTTTGGGTTAGTTTGGTTTGCAGCATGTCAACTCTTGTAGGGTTATTTAATGCTCATGTCTTTGTGCAAACAAACAAATGGTTTCAAGTAACAATTCCTATTTACTCATCATTTGTTTACATTTATACTGATTCAAGTATTCCAATCAAATAATTTGCGCATAATTGCTGTTTAAAGTATTTCAAGCAATTTCATAGTTTCAAGTAACTAATAATCTTTTGAAAACATATGTTGGATTTTTTTTTGTGGGGATAATCTATATGTGTCGGCCATCTACAAATTGTCAGCAAATATTTATACTTTCCCATCAGTAGATTAGCCAATGAGAATGCAGTCTTGTTACTTAGGAGAATTTTGTATTGCTCAACTAAAAACAAGATGGCTACCCGAATTCCAACAACATTGCTTCAAGCAACTATTAATACAAATAATTAGCACAGTTATATGGTTTCAAGTATTCCAAATACTAGTTACTTTCAAAGATCTACTTGACCATTTGATGGGCTCTTGACAGGCACTACCACTCTGGTTTAAAGTGTATTCAATGAATTACCTCCAGCTTCAGAACTGGTGCCTTACCAAAAGCTGATGTTTAATATCAAATTCAAAACAGGGATTTTCAGGGCTTGAGTTATTGGCTTGTGTTGTCTTTGACTGTTAGGGACCGGGTTAGTTGTTAATTATTGCAGTGTGTACAGAATTGATTACTTGGTAAAAGGAATTAGTCAAATAATCCAGATAGGATGCAAAGGGACAGTCAGTGCTAAAAAGCAGTTTGGAGAGACCTAGATAATCCAAAGTAGAACTTGAAAGAGTTGGCTAGTACTTGAACTGTGAAGGATACAAGACAAAACAATTCTTGTAACTTAAAATATTACCATGATAAACAAATGGATACAAAGAGAATAAACAGAAGATTCTATTTTGAAAATGGTTGATGTGTTTGTATCTTTCGAATTAACCAACGATCATGTTTTACTTTCTAATCAAACACTATAATTGACTACCAAATATAGTTAGTTATCCTTTTATATTACTATACACATATCCATACATACACGCTACCAATGCCCACACACACATACTGGGAACTTGACTACAGAAAATGGGGAGGCTACAGTTTGGGAAAATACTTATAAAGTTACAAAAAAAAAAAAAATTTAATTATAAATATTAGATAATTTCCAGAAATTTTAGTTTATAACAATCCCTATAAATAATAATCTCGTCCTTGTGGACCCTACTAAGCTTTTATTCACCTGTACTCCAAGGATCTCTATGGACCACAATTTCAAGAATCTTTTTTTTTTCTTTTTTTAAATGTGACCTCTCATTGTAATGGGCTGCAATCAGTGCAGCCTTCTATTTCAGATATCTTACAGTATATCATAACATTTATGGTAAAGTAAAAGTTAATTATAAATACATAATTTCTAAATCACATTTTAACAATCCTCTCACTTTTTGGCAGTAGGATTATACTAATCAAATTGACTTTTACATGAATTTGATGTCTTTTTTTTTTTAAAGCCAGTGTCCATCTTGATAAGGAGCTAAGAAGCATGATGTTAATAGCTTCACATAACTCACATAATGTGAAAAGCTGTAATAATTCATTTACAAGGATGAGTCAAAGGTTTTGCAATATTTTGGAAACATAAAGCCACAATTCTGGGTTCTGGATGCTTAAAAAAAAAAAAAAAAAAAAAAAAAAAAAAAAATCAAGGTTGTGAAATGATGAACCACACTAAACTGAAATTCTGAGCTCAACTGATTATAACAGAGCAGATTTGAGGCTACAGAATCTAGCCTAATAGAATTAAAAAGATATTCAGCATGGATTTTAGAAGAATAACCCTATTAAATGAATTTTAGAAGATTGGGGCAGTACGTTGGCAATTTGAGAATAAATGCTTTTTTTATTATTTGAAATGAATAGAAAATAGGAAAAAGAGAATGTTTTTCTAAAAAGCCAGAGATATTTTTTATTCTTATAAGCGAGGAAAATTATTTTTATAAAGCAAATATAAAGAAAACAATGTTATGATTCGAACATGTATCCTCGAAAGTTGTAGATAGGCAAGGCAAATCAGGTGAAAAAAAATTTACCTCAACGTCAGTGATATTGACAACTGATCCCTAGAAATAATTCATGGGAACAATAAGAAGCTTTTGGGAATTTGAAAGCATACTGCATGACTAAGGTAAGGGGGGTGAAGAAGGGCAATAGTTTAGTACCAGCAGATACTAAACATTGTTGAACTTTGATACCAAGCTTATTCCATCCACTCTCTACTTAATATTTTGTCTTTGCACCATTCCACTCCACCCCCACTACTCAGGGGGTAAACTGTAGCTAGCAATGCCTTCTGAATTGCCTGCCTAATTTCAAGAGGAAAATAATGTTTATCAAAAATATGTGAATCATGTTAAGTTCTCACTTGTTCACTTTCACCCCCCCACACACACACTCTTACTAAAAAAAATTTGGGGAAGCTGGTGTCAAAGGGGAATAACTATTACATGCTCAACTAATCTGCCTTACTGATTAATGCCTGTTGCATTGTGGGTTAAACAACTTTCCCCTATTTCTCAGGCAGATGCTTACATGTATAGGCTTCAGTAGTAAAAATGGTTGAGGTATCAACATAAAATTACCTTGAATCTTTTTAATAGTGTTTCCCACCTGACGATGAGCCATGTCTCTTCATGTGGTCTGCTTCTCAAAAACAGTTATTCATGTCTGTCCTAGGCCAAGAGGTTTTTATGAGGTAGAGTTGCTAGCTCCACATATCCTGGTTTTTAACTTTTTTTTTTTTTTTTAAACCAAAAATAATATTAAACAGAAACTTAATTGTGAAATAAAAAGACGATAGATATGAATACTTCAAACCACATGGATTATATTTATTCTTTATTTTAGATCATATTCATATTATGTTCTTGAGAATATGAAGTGGAAAAAAAACAAAAAAAACTTCAATGATTACTAAGTATAAAATCCTTTTTGTCTGATAAGAAATACCACCATCATTAACTTCAAACTAGTTTATCTCACATCTTATTTTTAATTGACTTTTATTGTAATGCTCAGATGCTCATTCTGATGTAAATGTCCCACACTTTTGAGGTCATAGGGTTGCAGCCACACTACATGTGATGGGACTTTGAATTCAGTTTTTTTTCCTCCTCTCAGACTAGTTGCCTTATCAAGGCTAAAGAGCCTAGTCTGCCCTACTATTTACCTATAGCTGGGCAGGAAGAAGAGAGAGATTCATGTCTCCCCTAAGAGCATTAGTACTAAATTAATCCCAAGCAGCCTCCTCCAGGATTTGAAATTGGTTTGCCAAGTCCACTTCCAACTATAATCATTAAAGATGCTAATTACTTGACCGTAGAATGTATAACCTGAGCCTGGTACCATAAAGCAACACAACTAAGATGAGGGATAAAATTTCACACTGAAAATGTAGGGCCAGAAGGAGAAATGTTAATACTAGGATGAGTCTAAAATTTTGCGATATTTTGATACATGCAAATTTGTGGTGTGTATATCACATGATCAAAGCAGTTCTGTGCTTGGAAGTACTGAGGTGCATTGACACACTGTGCATTGCTTCACTGTGTGTGCAATTTGAAAGCCACAAAGATGAACATGCAATGTAGTCTAATTTGAGAACTTATACTCTTCAAATTTGAAATGGGTCAGAATGCCACAGAAGCAACTAAAAACATTTGTTGCATAAAAGATATAGGTGCAGTTGATCATAACTAGATGGTTCAAGAAATTTCACTCAGGTTGCAAGAACCTTGACAATGTTAGATTGGCCTAAAATTGTAGATTCATATTCCAAGCTAGAGAGGCAAATCTGGTGAGTTTGGCATCTCAGTCTAGTGTGGTTTATCACCTTCACAACCTCAGCAAAATGCATTTGTAGCTACCAAACTGTCCTTCACATTACCAAAATATTGAAAAAACTTGATTCACCCTTGTAGTAGAGTCATAGTAATTACAGTGAAAATGAGTCATTTGGAAGAATGTGTAAAAGTACATAGAACCTTTGGTTTGTTTGTTTTTTTATATAAATACAGGTAGGCCTTCTTTAGTTTTCCTAATTTCTTATTCAAGCCATTTAAAGCATTTTTATAATTTCAGACCAGTTTATTTTTGTTGCCTTTTTTAATCACAATACTCAGGTTGTTTTTATATTCTACAACCATTAAGCAAACAGTACAGAATTAAATGAGAAGCTTTTGATAATAATTTGAACTTGCATTCAGAGACACTGATTAACATGTATAATTACTTACTAATCACAGAGTGTATTTATAAGCCTGAATTGTAATAAGGGTCTCTATGGCTAAATCAGTATTGAAAGACAGATGAGCAAGAATTACAAGATGCAAGTTAAAATCTCATTAAGAGCAAATTTATTGCAGATTCAGAGTGTTTACTTAACCCCTAACCTACCAGGTGCATGGGTATCAAATGCAACTCTACAACAAGGTATGAAGACTGGAAACAATTCTTTGCATTCCAGAACATTAGACACAGGATGATTCAAATTGGTAATAATACTAGTTTCATTGAACAAACCTCTTTGCGGTGAGAAAGAATCTATTTTGAAAAATGTGTTAAGTACATAGTATCTTTTTAATTTTTTTTTGGTACATATAGCCTTCATTATTCTGATATGTATTATCTAGTTTCTTCACATATTTGAGCTTAACTTTTAGGATTAGATACAAAGATGTAGATTAGTCCAGGTTAAAAGTAAGGTAAGGTTAACCTGAAGTCAAAACATTTTTAGACCTTATTTTTGCAATCTAGGTATAATCAAGGAACAAGAAAAATTTTGACCTGTTAAGTTCAACTTACTGCACTTTTAACCCTGACTAAATGTAATAGTCTTTAATTATTTTAGTTTATTCTTATTTAAAATCAGCAATAGGTAGAATAGTAGAGTTGCCACAGATTGTCAGGTTCAGTTTTTTTGTCACTGCATGAAGTTGAATAGAAATGCATGGGGTTTCCAGAACAAGCTAACTTGAGATCATTATTGAAATTTAGGATGCACTAAAGTCAGTATACTCAGGATCAGTAAGAAAGGGGGTTGAAACTTTATATTTCCTTCCCATTAATGCTCCAAGGAAAGGCATGAATCTATTTCTCCCCAAGTACTATTCTATCATTTGATTTTAGAAAAAAGACCTCACGACTGGCATGTTACAATAGTTTAAGAAAATGTGAATACTTAAGTCAAAACTCTCTCCCATAACTAACTTACATTAAAACAAAAAAGTCTTTCTGTGGGAAAGGAAACCGATTGGCGATTTGGTTCAATGACAATGCCTGTCATTATGTTGCAAATGTGATGCAGCATATCTATGGAGACTAAATAGAAAGTTCTTCCACATGCCTGGGAAGTAATGGCAATGAATGGGTACTCCATGCTACCCAGAGCTCCAAAAACAGAACCTCAACAACAAATTCAATTTAGTATTATACTCAGGACACCCCTCTTTATATTTTAAACCCCACTAACAGGACTAGAAATGCATGGAGTGTTCAGAGTAATGCAGGATCGATGATGGCATTAAGAATGTATGAAAGCGAATAGACTCAGGATCGGTAGATCAAAGGTTGTAGTATGTTTGATAAAAAAAAAAGAAAAGAAAAGCCCTTTAATAAAAAGTAACAAAAATAAGACAAAAAGTAAAACTAGTCAAAAATTAATAATGTATTCCTTTGTTAAAGTAGAATAATTTTGATGTTTAACCATCTGTGGCTTTGAAGTGTGTCTCATCAATAGTTGAGTAAATGTGACCTTCAGCACTGAGGAAGTCAATCACATCTCTGAAAAATAAAAAAAAAGAAAGAAAAGGTTCAATTTAAACAGTGAATATAAGTTTTTATTCTATATAAATAATTGCTTCTTGGTCTTTGCAAATGGTTTGATATAAAGCTACCAAATTTCCAATGCATTTTTATAATAATTTAGCAAAGTCATCTCCTAGGCATCTATATTAATAATTGGGAAGAATTTGTCTTCCCTCTATAGATGGCCAAATGGTTTGATGTAAAGTTTATCAAAAACTTACTTGGGTTCTTATTTCTATGACATAGAAAAACAGTTTTGATCAGAGACAATAAAGTATAAGCTCCCATTATCATAATTTACAATAAATGAGCATCATGAAAAGTCTTCTGAATAGTTGTAAAATATAAACAATGTATCAGAGTGATATTTCATTTATTCAAGGTGACCCATAAAGCTGTCGGGTTTCTGTTGTACAACATCACTGCTGCTTAAAAAAAAAAAAAAAAAAAAAAAAAAATTAGAACATCAGTTCTTACCATGTATACATTTATCCATCATCACAAGCAGGTCGTGATACAAGGTCAATTATAAAGCAGAGTTTAACACGTTTGATTTCAGAGTTTTCCTTCTCCTAGACTGGTTTCCATATCAAGGTTAAAGAGCCCAGTCTGCTTTACTACTTACACATGGCTGTAGAGAGAACAGTTAGATCCATACATCCAACCACCCCCCAAGGGCATTAGAGCTTTGTGAAAAGCAAACAGTCTAGTCCAGGATTTGAACACGAGTTGCCTTGTCCATTTCCTATGACAATAACACTTACATCATAAGCACCTGTTTTTACTGTGTCTAAAGTTTACGAAAATAAAATTGATGGCATTTCATTAACATTTCATAGTTAATTCTCATATACTGAGATTTTTTGGTTTTTAAAAACACATATCTTATTTGTATAAAGTATTTACCTGATGGAAGCGTCAGGGACTCCACGGAGTTGTTTTGTGATTGTTACAATATCACAACCCTCATCATTTGTAGAAGATTTTATGATCTGATGAACCTAAAAATTGAAATAGAAATTGAAGTTTTTCATTAATCTGAGAGAGAGAAATGCCAGAGAGCAATAGGACACCAGTGTCAAACAGAAGGAAAAAGAGAGAGGAGAGACTTGAAAGTATCAGAGAGGAGAGAGAGAATATAAGATGTGTCATATCTTGCACAAGAATGACCTAGAAGCATACAAGGATAAAAAATGTCCTGCTTTTGCAGTTGACTTCTTCCAATCAAGCTGAATGATTGGGTGTCTGAATTTTATAGAAACCATTACAACTCTGACTAAAAACAGGCTTTCAAAGGTTTTAAATTCTATTCTAAAAAAAAAAAAAGGGGGAAGTAATACAGATGAATAATGCTGAGTGCTAAAGGTTAAGTAATTATATAGATAAATTACAAACTGGTTAAAAGCTGACAAAGAATTACATAGAACTTTTATATCATGAGTAAGATTTATCAAACTATATATATATAAAATAAAACTTTTACATCCTTATTTTTAAACTGTAAAAAAAAAAAAAAAAAAAAAAAAAAAAAAAAATTTAAAAAATGAAGAGGATTTCATACACAACCATTTAAAATGTATATTTTGAAAGAATGGTTTTTGTTTGAGATTTTGTCTATGTTTTTCTTTTACTGATTGTTTCATTGGATATTTCTGTGCTTGTTGAAAGTTCTTTCAGTTTGTGCTGTTTTGATGGATTTCAGCAGAGTGTTGGGGTTTTTATTGTTGCCTCTGAAACTTTGGCCAATTGTTTGGTTTTAACTGGATTAGTTTCTCAATAAGACCTCTATAATTGTCTACTGTTACTGATTGGAATCACCTTCTGAATGGCAGTCGTGTAAGTGTTCTCTTTCACAGGCTTCCAGAGAAAAAGAAAAAGAAAAAGCTATGTTTAATACATATTTGATTTCCATTATTTCCCCTCTCTGTTTTGTATATGTCACAAGACCTTGAAAATGTGGGATGGTTTTCTTGGGGCAATTTTCTTCCATGTGGTCTGGTTCCACATGTCCTTTGCAGCTCTTGTTGTGGTGTTCATGTTTATCATATTCAAAGCACCACAAGGGTGTGGGAATGTACTGTTCTATCCAATTTTAAGTGTAAGAATTACTGTTTTATTAAATGTCAGAATGTATGGGCGGGTTTGTATTTTTTCTCTACCCCTTCTGATGCTTACATTTTTGTAGTCTATTACCTCTTGCTTTCCTAAGGCTATTTTTATTTCTTCTAGTGTAGCTAAGGATAATTCCCTACTTCTTATAACTCCTTTTGAGGTATTAAGTCTATCATGTGGGTAAACATTGTGGAAAGTTTTCATTTTGATTAGGTTTACAGCATGTTTTTTGTAGTTCACTTCCACTTGTAAATTTTCATTTCTTTAGTTGTTCACGGCCACATGTAGACCATCATTTCTTTTCACTCCCACATGTAGATTGTCACTTATCTTTTGTAGTTCACTTCCACATGTAGATTGTCGTTTCTTATCTTTTTAACAATTCAAGTGTTTGCTCTGTTGAAGATGATTTTCTCTCTCAAAAATGGGGACGATTTAGTGAAACAAATTTCTTCCAACGATTCTCATACAATAAATCTTGCAAATTCTGTTCCTTCATTTTGGGTATCAGATTCAAAGAGATTTTGTTTTTTGTTTGTATTTGCTATATGTAGTTTTTTTTTATGGTCCTGTGCTCTACCACCGACCATGGAGTCCAATTTACATTGAGAATTTACCATGGGAGAAACTCATTCACCTAGGTGAAGATTGGAATAGATTGGTGAGTATACTTGTGTCAGGAGTAAGATTTTGAACCATTGCCACTTTCAGGCTTTCAGTAACTAAAACTTTGTATCCTAAAGTTAAACAGTGGCCAAAGACTTATTTCTCTCAGTGCAATTGACTCTCAGCTACCACCTTCTAGTACCTTTTAGATAAAGAGTGTTGGGTATTTTTCTGCCACAAGAGCAATTTGAAGAATTGAGTCAGGACAATAATATTAGGTGCTAGAGCTTGACATGATCAGCTGACTGATCAGACTGGGTCTCTAGACCACCCATCTAACCCTGTAACGGCTAAAATGGAGTGTTGCAAGTTACTTGACAACTTGGTTGCTAAGTCAAGAACTACTAAGCCAGCAGGATCCCATTCTTAAGCATTATCGGTTGTCATCCACAGTCATAGGTGACCTTGTTTACAGAGGTAAGAAGAGGTGCAATTGACATATTCTACAGCCCCAACCAACAAGGCAATTCTGACTGTACAGGCATGATTTGGGAGGCTATTTTTTTCATGCACATATGCATACATACACAGATAAATTTTTCCCTTCTTTTTCTCTTAGACTCTCTTAAACTTGGTTCCTCCTTTCTCTTTTCCCAGAGATGGCCTCATTTCTGAAGATTATGTAAACACATTTCAGGGTCGAGATGTGACACAACTGCAACTCATCAATTCTATGCACTTTTCATTGTGCCTATTTTGTGGCACTATGTGCATATCTGACTGTGCCATCATGTCAGACCACATGCTGTTGTACTCTAAAGATGTACAAGCCCAAGAGACAGTGGTATCACAAAGAAAAAGAGAAGACAATCACAGGATATGAGAGACTGGACTTGGGTGTGACACTCCAGGACCATTCTCTACCTCTGCTTCCCTGCCACCTCTTCTAGCATGAACTTGTCACTGCTGCTACCTCTGGTCACCACTAAAAAACACCTTTCACAGCTAAATCTCAGTTCAAAATCATTTCTCTGGTCACTCCGGCCAATTAATCCTACATGGAGCCTAAAATCCTACCCAACTCCTGGACACCCAAAATGGCTCAACTCCTAATCACCAGCCCATGCCATCACAAATGCCAGTTTATAGAAGACAAAAATTTTTTTTCACCAAATTCAGTTTTTATCACTTTTCCAAACTTTTAACCAAACTTCCAATTTATCAACACCCACAACACATACACCTGTGCAAATATGTCTAACTATATATATATATATATATATATATATATATATATATATATACACACACCTCCACATAGATACATCTAGGCCCCTACATGGACATATACATATATCTATGCCATGGTTAACTCTCAACTATACAAATACATCTAAATATATGTACTAGCATGCCCTAAGTTGAGTGTTAGATAACCTATGGTATCATGTGTGGGATTTATTTAACAAAATCTTGGTATCCTTGAAAAAGAACAAGGTGGGTAAGCCTTACCTGGTTGTGCAACTGTCCAAGGCCAGGGATTCCAAAGGATGATGTCGTTTCATAGTCATTGTTATTAACTGATTGCTTATTCTGTAAAAACGAGAATACATTTAGAATCTTGTAAAATCTATTTGCTGGATTTTAAAAAATTATTTTAGCATAATGGATATTTTATTGAAGTTAAACATCATGAACAAATCCTTCACACCTGGCACACATAAACAGTACAGATATTCTCAAGGTGACACAAAAAAATTACTAATCAAATTACTTAACTAAAATGTAACATACAATGTATATTTGCATATTCATTTTTTTCTGTAATACTCCAAAATCCAAAAATGTAACTATATTTCAAGATATTCAAAGTATCTGTGATTCTGAATCATTGGCCAATAGCAAAAAGACAAAGTAAGCAAGCACAATGAAATTTAGTCCAGTTATAAGATTTATAGTCAATAAATTATTAAGACACTGAACTCCTTATTTTTGTTGTTTGCACAACATTTTGACTGGTTCATTCTCTGGCTGACTTCACCAGATGTATATGCTCTTAAATAAAGAATGTGGCACTTGTTCAGATCTTTTTCATTGGTAATATAAAGAAACAGTACCAAACAGAAATGGGGGGGGGTAAATTTGGGACTACAATGAATCATTCCCAGATTTCCCTCACCCAGAGAACTTTTGAATCTCTTGTTTTTAGTGAGTATCAGAATTCATGGGTTGAAATTTGTACCTTCATGGTCCACTTTCCAACTCCATTTTGTTTTTTTAACAGGGCATTGATCAGAAAACGATAGAGACAGAGAAGTACTAAATGAAAGAAAAGAGACTATAAAATCAGAGAGAAAGAGAGAAACAAAAATAAGAAGGAAATAAGAAAGAAGGAAAAAAGAAAGTGATATAAAAGAGGAACAAAGGACAGCAAAAAGCAAAAGAAAGACCAGAAAATATAAATAAGGCAAAAGAAATAAGAAAAGGGGAAGGAGAAAAATCAAGAAGAAAGGAAGCAATACAAAGAGAGACTATAAAGAGAGAGAGAGAGAAAAATTCTAAATTGGCTGCCCAAAGGTCTTATATCTTAGCAATGCAGTCACTGTATTCTAAGTCCTGCTGACTGGGTGGAACAAAACTAAGGAGTTTGATTATCTGAATAATTCTTGAAATGTTAATGTCTCCCTTCTGCATGTATTCAAGGTCTTACAGTTATAAAAAAATTTTTTTAAAAGAGGCATCCACAAAATGAAATTTCATTTTTAAAATATTCAGTTCCAATTTGTCTTTTCAGCATTTTCCAAATACAAAAATAACTTTTCCCTAACAGTTCTTCAGTATAAGAGTCATAAAGATTTCTAAAATCATCCCCACCTCAAGTTCAAGGTTCATGATACATATACATCTATATTTTAATTTCTATTGAACAAGTGAGGGGAGAAATTTATAAAATACTTACTGTTTCTTGGATGGTAGAGAACAGCATATGACTATGGATGATTTCCAGCAGGTGAGCAGTTAACTCATTCATGTCAGTCAGTGCAAACACTTTACCAGCCACAACACAACGTTGACCGCCAAATGATCGGATTTTGCCACATGCACGAATATAAGTCTTTTCAGGAAACGGTTTGATCTTTTCATCTTCATTCATGTTACCCTGGAATACAGTACAATAAAAACTGTTTGGTACTGAACATTTTGATGCTTCATCAGCATAATGGTTAGGTTGTTCGCCAATGGCCTGGGACACAGAGGTTCAATCCACAGTCAAGTCATACCAAAGACTCAAAAAAATAGTACTTGATGCCTCTTTGCTTAACACTCAGCATTATGAGGTATAGGTCGAAGGTAAGTGGAGCAGTTCAGGGAAAGAAGTAGCACCCTCTCCTAGTCTGGTGTAGCAGCTATTGAAAAGGGAGCCTTCAGGTCAACCAACTCAATTTGCCTCTAAGATAATTTTAAGTAACTATTAATTTTAATATTTTAATCAACATAAAATCATATCCCGCTTTGGTTCAGAAGCTGTGACCTAACTTTGTTTTCAATGCAAGCCAGACATAATGTTTTAAAATGAAGACAAACACTAGAAAACTAACATAAATAACTCATAAAAAATATAACTATCACAAAACCATAAAAAATATTTCAGTTCTATTTTTTGTTAAAGAATAATGAACATTTATAATGGACATTTGTCTACAATTTTTCAAAAGTAAATATTTGAATGTACTTATTATACATATTTTAATGCATTTTTAGCTGTATTTTAACATCCTTTATTGTTAATTTTTATCTATTTCATTTATTTGAAATTTATTTTTAAGGAAAATAATTATTTCTTGGCCTTTTATTATGACATAGTTGATGTTGCTAAGTGACATAACATTGAACATTATGACCTTTGCTGAACTGAAATTTAATTTAGAAAAGTGCTGTAAAGTAAATTTGACATGAATTAAAACGACAAAGTGAAATATAAGTGGATTAAAAAGTATCAAGAAACTTTAAATTCTTTTATTTTAAAATTTAGATTAAGATGTGTTCACAGCTGGGCAATATAATAAAGTAGTAATGCTTACAAAAAAATTTAAAATGATATTTTGCTAAAACAAATAGAATATTTATAAAATATATTGGGTTGAGTCATAAATATGTGGTGCATTCAATAAGTTTCCAGACTGTTTTTGTACAGGCATTTAAAATTGTCGTAGACTCTTGAAAATTCAGTGTTATTGCTATACATCTTATGAGATGACTGACCAATTTTTATGATTTCAGCTTCAAATGAACAGCTACAGCAGCAATTGGAATACACTCTACTAAAGCCTGATTCTCACAGCTAGTGAATTGCAAAAATGCAATCTGGACATGAGGACACTTTAGAAGAACGATATGCAATAAAATTCTGTTTTAAACTTGAAAAAAATGCCAAAGAAACGTATGAAAAGCTTCAGATTGCTTTTGGAGCATCTTGCATGAATCGAGCATTGGTTTTTGAGTGGCATAAGAGATTCAAGGAAGGCAGAAAATCTGTGAGGGATGATGAGAGGTGTGGGAGAAATAAGGAAGTCAATACACCAGAGTTGATTGGCCAAAGGGTTAGGATTACTATGTTGAGGTTTTAAGGGAGTTCAGGAAGAGATTCCATCGGAAGAGACCAGCACTCTTCAAATCAGGTCGGTGGCATTTCCACCAAGACAATGCACCAGTCGACAACTCCATCCTTGTCACAGACTATTTGACTAAGATGGGCATCAAGACAGTTCCTCACCCTCCTTATAGTCCAGACCTTGCTCCCTGTGACTTTTGGTTATTCCCTAAGCTCAGAGACTGTCGTTATGAGACAATTGAGGAGATGAACGAGGCTGTGACAAAGCTCATTGACACGCTCACACAAGAGGACTTCCATGGAGCCTTCCAGAAGTTGTTGGAACGGTACAAGTGCATTGCAGCTGGAGGAGATTACTTCAAAGGGGACTAGAGTTTCATGTGTGTACTATCAATAAAAGTGCCTATACGAAAAAAATCTTGAAATTTATTTAATGATCCTCGTAATTTCTGTTTTAATAAAATATAATTTATTCATGAATAATTTAACAAGGAGTTAATTTCAATCAATAGTATATTTGCCATTATTTTGAACCACCTCTTACCATTTATCAGGGAGCTTGAAATTTTCCACAAATGTTTACGCTAAATCTTTTTTAGAAAAAGTTTTATCATTAAGAGCATTTTGTAGAGAGTGAAAAAGATGGAAATCTTTTGGTGCAAGGTTTGGTAAATATAGTAGATGGAGTAGAACAAACCAGCCTAAATCCAATATTTTTTCTTGCATGATTCTCGCTGAGAGTAGCCTTGTGTTATCATAGAGAAGCACAATGTTTCTCCTATTGATGAGTGCTTAGCATTTTCTTAGATTTTCATGCATACACTATAGCTATTGAGAGTATAAGTTTGCTTTGAGTGTCTGATTGCATTTTAAAAACTCAAAAGAGATTATTAATAAGGCACTGATCCCACCATACACACAGTATTAGTTTTCTTTCATGAAGCTCTGGCTTTGAGGTAGGCTGTGGAAATTCATCTTTATCAATCCACTGCCTTTTACATAGAACATTGTCACCTGTAATGATATTCTTGAGAAACAGGTCATTTCTTGGTCTTCAAAGTAGACTTGTTACTATGAATATACAATCTTCCCAATTCTTCTCACTAAGTGTATGAGAAACCCCAAAACCCACCTTGCTCACCCTTTCTATCTTTTTCAAATGGCAGCAGATTGTGGGTTGAGATGTGTTGAAGTTGAGTGTTAATTCTCAATTACATTCCACCAATTCTCTTAAAGCATCTTCATTAAGGTTTGATGAGTGTCCTAGTCTAGTTTCATCTCTCAAATGATGTATCACTAGCACAAAAATTTGAAAACCATTTTCTAACTTGGTCAATAATAACACCTTGGCCCTAAACACAATAAATTTTCTTAGCTGTTTCTGTAGCATTTTTGTTATTCTTAAACTCCTACAATATTACATGCATTTTCAGATCCTCCATTTTATCATAAATTAAATTGCACACTCTTTAACTACTGAAACAAGAATGACCAATGAAGACACTATTTAATCAGGTAATAATCGATTATCTATGAAATACTGGAAGTTTGAAATGCACAGTTACAACACACACACACACACACAAAAAAAAAAGGATATTATTTATGACTCAACTCAATAGACTGATATAAATTTTTATTAAATTATCAAAACTCATCCATAACTTTTTGAAATATAAGCCCTCAAAGTTGGAAAAACTTGACTGAAAATTTTTGGACAACAGATTTTTTTCAATCAAGAATCAAATATACAGCAAAAACTATTTAAGATAAAGCAATTAAATTTTTTTTCATGACTTTTTAAATAACTAATGGTTCACAAGTAAATGTAAATAAATATACACTTTCACTTTATATGTTGGAAATTTCATGTAAAATCAAGTAACATTTTTTAAAAAAAGACTATTTGTTTATGATATTAAATATTTACTAAGTTATTCTTTTAAATTAAGCATTATTTCTTTCATAGAGTAAAGAATTCAACCTTATAAGTCAGAAAGGTCTTCCTCATCTCAATAAAATTTTTTCATCAAAGCAGGTAGCAGCTTAAGACAATCTCAGGTCTACTGATTTTTAAGGTAAATCTGAGGAGATGATGCATGCTTTTTATGACGATTATGAACAAACTACTGGATATAAATTCATAAAAGATACATGAAAAATTAATAAAAGTCTGTTTCACTAATTTGTGATCAAGTAGAATTTTTACAATGAAAAGTTACTATGCCACAAAAGCTGAACTTTGAGAACAGCTTACAACAAAAGTAACGGACCAATCAAAACTGCTAATAGACTATGTTAAATGGCATACTTTATTCAATTCTTATGCTAAATTTAACCAGATTCTCATAACTAAATTTTGTAAATAATCAAAATATACTAACACCCTCTTGTGTGAGTGAATTGAAATGAATATACAAAAAAAAACAAAAAAAACAGGAGTTTGAATATTCATAATTTTTCTCCTCTATTGATAAAAAGTTTTTAAAAAATACACAAACAACCTTGACAAACTATTAAACTCATCCAGGAATCAAGCTTGAGTTGCTGGGTCCATTTCCTTCCAATGATAACATTTATCTTACACAAATCTCAATGACGTCTAGAAGAGTTGGCGTCAACTGGAACAAGAATGTGCTGGATTATTGTAGTCAAGCCCTGGAAAGCTTAAGAAAATTTAAGCTTGTTCCAGCTTTCTTTGGCAAAACTATGGTTACAAAAAATAGCAATGGGCCAGTATAGTGGAAGAATTTACATAAACAAAATTTGAACAATGTTTATCTATTCAGTTTCCTTACACAAACTCATACTTTCATCAATAATTCATATTTTATGTTTTAATTAACAAATTCTTCTTAAGTAAATTTATGAAATAAAAGAAAAATGAAGCAGAAATTCTATAATAAGTTTCTGTTGCCCAAATAAACCATCTGAAAATATTTTATCAAATAACCAGTTTATGTAAGTTGAACATGCCTATAATTTTTTTTTTTAAATGTATCAATTGTTTCCATGGAATATATATTTTAACAATGACAATTTTTTTCACCAAATATTAAGTGTTATTTTGTGAACCTTTCGATAGCATACAGAAGTGGCTTCTCATATAAACACTGAATATGCAACAGATAAATCAAACATATATAAATGAACATAAGAAATTCCGCTTACCTCATTAAGTACAAACTGTTTTAAAGTTAAAGGTATGCCACTGTAATCTTCTATCTCATAATCAAATCTTGTAGATGATTCCTCAACTGATCTCACCCATCCAATGATCTGCACCTAAAAATATATTATACAATAAACTTTCACTAAAAGTTTGAACTTTTTTCTTTTTTGGTGATAAGCTTGTTTAAATGCTGATACAATGCCTTTTCCACAAAAAGAAAAATTGACATATTCCCTTTTTGGCTAAGTTTATTTGACGGCATATCAACTCCTTATTGGTTCAGCATTAAATGACCCAAAATCGGTTGATACACTGTAAAGCAAAACAACCAACCAACCCCTTATTAGTTATTTACAGCCAAAATTTGAGACATTTGTAAATGTTTTAGCAATCATAGAATATCAAGTATCTTTATCTAATACTAATTGGCCTAGTGGGTAGAGTGTTCACTAAATGGTACTTGATGCCTCCTTGCTTAACACTCAGCAATATAAGGTACTTATCAAGGGTAAAGTGGAGCAATTCAGGGAAAGGAGTAGCGCCCTTCCCTACACCTCGGTGTAGTAGCTATTGAAAAGGGAGCCTTCTGGTCGCCCTCAACTACGATCGCCAATTTTCCTTTTTTTACTTACTAATAATCTATACACAGTTTCATGGTTTAGAGTAACTATTCCTATTTAATAATAATAATCATTTATTTGCACACAATATAGTTTCAAGTATTCTTATCATAGACCAATAATTTGTAAATAATTATATCAGTTCAAGTAAATAATACATAGGAAACAATCATAGCATCAAGTAACTATTCTTGATACAAATAATTAGCACAGTTATGTAGTATCAAGTATTCCAATCTAATACAAATAATTTTCAAATAGATCTACTTGGTCCATAGATGGGACCCTAAAAGTTACAACCACTTCAGGTCAGCATGGACCTGGAAGTAATGGCAATGAAGGGGTTTATTCTACAGTCCCCAGATCTCCAAAAGTGGAGCCTCACTACCAGATCCAGTTTTGTATAATACCCAGGACACCTTTTTGGAGGAGGATACTCCACTGCAGAAGATGCAGTCAGGATATCATAAGCCCGACTAAAGAGGCAAATGTTTAAAAGGTATGATGAGAAGGTTTAGCTACAGTTTAGAGGTAATACTCCAATTATTTAGCATTTTTACAAATCCAGCACTTCTCAGGTCCCAAATTAGTGATGACCTACTTGAACTCATACAAATTAACATTTACAAGCTGTTTATGTACCTCAAAAAAATTACAGGTAGAATCTATTTTAACAAATACAGCAAAACCTTAAAATCATATGATTGCAGTGATAACAAATTCTATTAGAAAAGGTAAACATTAATTATAGGCAATTTTATCACTAATTCTACACAAGTTTTAAGTATCTATGTAGTATAGCCATGACCAGCTATACAAACACATGTATGCAGGATCATAACGACGCAATGAAGACAAGTGACACAGTTCTTTAGAAAAATATACCTCTCACTTTATTTGAAAGGGTTCAAAAGGGTTACTAAAGGTTTTACTGTGAGAGAGAGTTGGAGACCAAACAGAACTGCAACATATTGACCCCCACTCTTATGGCCATAACAGTGTTTCTTTCCCGTTCTCCTGGGCTGCTCAACCGGGGGTCTGGGGGCCCAGCCTCTCTGGGACATGGTCCTCATTCCAGTATCTTCTCTCCAACTGGTCTGATCTCCAACTGCCTGACTTCCTGTCTTTACCCGGGTTATATAATTGTTCAACGCCCACCCTCTTCTTGTGGGCATCACAAATCGCACTCATTCAACCCGTCCACGGTCAAGGTTATATCCTGATATTCCTCGACCGGATGCACCTGTTATTTACACAGGCGCATTTCCTATTTTGACAGCTTGGCTGGGGTCAATATGTTACATCTAAAGAAATTCAAAAAGGTACTTTTTATTTTGACTTTGTTTTTTTTTTATTTTTAAAATCAAATCAATTTTGAAAAAGAAAAAATTCTGGAATTCTAATATCTCATTAAAATGTAAATATATTGCCATTTACAAACACCATATAACCCCTGAAAAATGATAATAATCAATCAACCTTATCTATAAGCGTAGCATCTATTGATGAGAAAACAGCCACTGAAAGATTACCAAGTCTTTTTATCAGGGAACTTCAGGCTATCAGCATGACTTGAAGATAATATCATCTGAACCCAATATATGTAAGCAAGATTTTTAATTTTTCTTATAGCTGCCCACTGACTTTACAACAACTCCACAATAATTCATTGCTATCAGCATTTTCACTGATCAGGTCAAATTTAGGCTTTTCATTATAGAGTAAATCAAATCATTTTTGCTGAAAGCTTAAAATTTAAAAAATATTTTCATGAATGAGGACACATAGCATAACAGTTATAGGCATTAGTTCCCTAAGCTTTTAAGGAGACAATTATCTGGAAGTTGCAGGTTCAATCCTGACTGCAGGCGAGTAACAATACAGGAATACTTAATACTTGTACCCGGTTATGGCTAACAGAATCAGAACAGACGACCCCCATGGATTTAATAAAGTATGTAGTTCAAAGTTCCGTGTACGTTCCTGAGTTCGACAAACACCTGAATAAGGCCAGAGGATATATCAGCCGAAATGTCGTGGAAATAACAATAAAGATGAAAACAATAGTCTGAAAACCCTTAATAATAAAAATCTTCTAGCTTTATCTAAGAAATTCCATGTTTGGAATTGTAGCCAAAAATAATTATAAAAGCTACCGACAAAGCAAAAAGAAAACTGATTATTAAACAAAAAATCAAAAACATTGAAAATGAATAAGACATTCATTTTCAATCCTTATAGATAATTTTCTTTTCTTTTCTTTTTTTTTTTAAAGCAATTTTTCAAGCAAACTCAGCAAATCAGTGAACAACGCAATGAAGGAAAAAAATATCAACTGTGTCAAATTACATAGTAGGCTATTCAGAAGTGGTTGTACACAATTTTATATGGAACTGGGACTTAGACAGAAGAACAACCTACTTTTCTCATCTGCAGTTAAATAATTGTCAGAGCCTTTGCTAATATCTAACACTTTTATAATTCTTAGTTACACCAAAATTACATTTCTCTTTTATTTCAAATAATATACTAATTACAATAAACAAAAACAAAAAAAATAAAATATAAAACTGATCGTTTCCTTTAGCCCATGAAAATATTAAAAATATATGATTTAATCCTCATACTGAACTTTTCGAGACCACCCTTGGTGTTCAAATCTAAATTATCTCCCTTGTCACTTTGTTCACGGGATTAAGAAATTATTTCAAAAAGACAGTATCACCCATAAATAAGTACACCCCAAGCAATTTTTAAAGTTTTATTTATAACCAAATTCTACAGCATTTGAATCTCTGTAACTAGAAATATCAATAAATAGACTTTGTTTATAAACATTACCTAATAATAACAGCCTTGATTGCATAATGTTCCACAAGAAATAATCCCTTTGGTTTAGAAAAAAAAGTTAACTGATAAAGATGTATTATGGGCAATACTCTATGATTAGTAGTTTAGTACAAGGCAATTTATTTATGACTGATACACACTGTGTGTGTGTGTATATATATATATATATATATATATATATATATATAAACTATTTCAACTAGTCCATGTTATTTTCAGATAGAATATTAGCCTGGTGGTAATGTGTTCATGTGAGGTTAAAAAAAAACAAAACTGTATTTTACAAAGCATCAAATAAAACAAGTCAAGCCATTCTGTCTATTGAACCATAAATAGAAGAGAAAATAAAAACAAGAAAAATGTGAACTTACATGTGACAGAGGAATTTTTCCAGAATAAAATGTTGATTTGGATTGAGTAGCATTAAACACTTCAGCAATCGTGACTGGAACAACATTCAAGAGGTCATCCCCCTGATAATAAAAACATAAAAGTTCATTTGCTTAAAATCCAATGGTTTCTGTGAATAGATTTTTAAAAATAAAAAAGATAAATTTTATGATGAACTTTGGACAGTTCATATATAATTTCAATCCTATAGAGAGACATCAAATTCTAAAACAGGTTAGAAGTTGGTTTTACAGTATGGTTACAGCCAAAGGCTTTTCTGCAATTATATTGCCTCAAATAACTATTGTAAAAATATATAGCGTCATTATTCAATCAAAATATTTTTCTGCCTTTCATCTTCAGCAATCTTACAACTAAATTGTAATTCCACCATATTGATTAATGGATTGATTTTAATGGCATGCCTAACCATCTAAAGTTATTTTATGCATAGAGACAAGGGAGTTGATTTTATTGTACATTCATATTTACATTTTTTGTGTAGTTCTTTCATAAGAAGTTTTTCTTTATTTTTGTACAAGGTCCATCAAATATGAATAATGTTTAACAGACCAATACAATCACCATATGGGATCCTAACAGATATACCACTCCAAGTCAGAGGGAACCTGGGAGTAATGGCAATGAAGGAATACTCCACATTCCACTGAGCTCCAGAACTGGAGCCTCACCATCAGAATTAATTTAGTATCATACTCAGAACTCCCGTTTTTCAAGGGTGTTTTATCTCTCTGAACGGGATACAGTCAGCATATTCTAAGTTCTGCCAATAGGGTGTCCATCTTAGGTTGATTTGAAATCCACTAAACAAAGTTCACCTTTTTTTAAATCTCATGTTAGTTTATTATCTTTAACTGAGGAAAAAAAAAGAGGGAAAAAGACGTAATCAGTCAGGTCAGGTTTGGTTTGGTTTGGTTTCTTTGTTTAATGGCATATCAACTTTCATAGGTTATTTAATGCCAAAGCTATCCTTCTAGAAAAACAGTAGTGGTACTATTTAACCCATAGCTGGGAGGATAAGGGGGTTCATACCTTTCCCAAGGGTATTTGTCCTAAAGTGAACATAATAGCAGGATTGGAGTTTGAACTTGCTTATTACAATTCCACAGTCCAGCGTTTTAGCCATTACACCACACTGACACCCCCAGTCAGGTCAGAGTTCCACCACTACTGGTACCATATAAGCAGGTACAAGTACTGTCACATATAGGTGGGTTTTAGGTATCTAAACCAACTCTCCAAATCCTTGTTACAGTCTGATAAAGAAAAGAGTGTGTAGGCACCTAGCAGAATTAACAAAAAAAAAAAAAACAGCAAAGGCTGGATGAGATCAGCTTGCTCTACCACCACTCATATTCAAAGAGTAAATCTATTAGAAGAAAAAAAAAAATCACAATTTGGCAGCAGGAATGGTACATATCTGAAGCATACATCAGCAAACCAATCTGTCATGGATCAATGTGGTCCTGCTTGTCATATTTTGTATGAGATCATAGCAAAGGAAATATACAGTAAAACTGTACATTGCGATAGAGGCACATTAAGATCTCTATTAAGCTGTAAAAAAAATCATATCACTTATTCAAAACATTATGTACATACAAAACACCGTCTTGTGAGGGCATGTGTTCAATTGATTGATTTTAATGTCAACATACCTAGAGTTATTTTATGCTAAAAGTTAGAGAATCACATTCATTGTATGTTCTTACATTTCTTGGAGTTGTTTCTTAAAAGGTTTTGTTTTTGCATACTGCCCTAATAAACAAAATTTTTAAACAGATCTATTTGACCCATACATAGGATCTTAATAGGTATTACACCACTCTGGGTCAAAATGGATCTAAGAGTATTTGGCAATGTAATGGTACCGTACACTCCTCAGGTCTCCAGAACTAGATCATCACTATTAGATGCTGTTTAGTCTCATACCAACAAAACCTTTATTTTTTTTTTTTTTGGTAGGAGGGATATTATCCTCCCACAGGAGATACAATCAGTGTCCTTTAAGCATGACCAACAGGTGAAATGTGTTAAAAGGAATCCTTCAAGGTTTATGCCGATAATAAAATATAATAACTAGGCTGAAGCAAAAAATCCCAGCAATTTCTAAGTGAGCTACACCAGCATAGCCAGCAGGGTATAATTTGGGCTACTTTAAAGCATTAAAAGAAAAAAAAAAAGAAAAAGTATCTTGTATATAATACACACAGACATTTTAGAATTTGTAGCTGCTAAATTTAACATTTGTTTAACTTTTTATTAAGTTCATAGACTAAAAATACAAATTTATACAGTTTATATTTTGAAATAAAACATTCATACAGTATTTAGAGCAAACACATGGACATGTTCACACAAAAATGCAAGAAACTTCTCTGTAGCAACATAAACTAGAAATGTTTGTTGCATGTTGGTTGGTTTGGATCATCTTATGATGGAGTCGGTAACTATGTCCTCACCAACAATACAATTCTTTTAGTTCTTTTTGTCACATTCTCCAAGATTTTACTTAAATCTCAATCACAAAAAATGTTTTAGATTATTAATACTGTTGGCCTTATCTGATATTTGTCACTGCCTCCCATCAGACAGGACTTGACACAAGGTCAATGACCCGAAGGTCAATTATAGTGGGGATTTAGGGGGAGGGAAGGTTGGGCCCGAGCCGAGGCTCGAGCCTTGCTGGTCTATGCTGGTCATCGGCCCACTTAGTGCAATGTGGGCCTGATGAGCCAAGCTGGTCTAGGACCCAAATCTGGGTCCAGGCATGTATGCCTGGTTATAGCTTAAACTGGACAGCAAGGTCCAGTGCTATACATCGGGGCCAAAGGAGTCAATAATGCAGCTCACCCATCTGAAGGTAGCCCAGCCAAAACCAGAGGGCCTTATGCCCTCAAGTCTGCTATTGGTTCCTTATCAGAGCCTTGCTTTGGACCAAAGTCCAGGTGAAACTCCAGCCAAAACTTGTTGGCCTTATCTACATGCTAATAACATTCAACTGTATTTATATATACCATCAAACAACAGTTTACAGCATGAACAAGAAGCCTAATTTGCATATTGATCTTAAAAAATTTGATTTTAATAAATATGTGCTGGTATTATTGATTTCTAATTGTTTGGTTTTAAAAAATAAATGTCTAATTTAGTTCAACTAGAAAAATTTATTTTAGAAATTAATTAAAATGAAAATAAGTAATCTTTTTATATATGTTCTTAGTTTCATTAATCTTTCTAATTTAATATATTTTATTACATTAAAACTTAAATATTTGCATCTGGAGGAGAAGTGCATATTTTGCTAGTAGATATAATCTACTTTCAGTCTTACCATCCGGAATATAGTGATGTTTGTAGCAAGGAAAAAAGATTTTTTGTGAAAAATATTCACCTCTAACAATTAAAAATGAGGAAAATGGTATGTTGTACACAATAATTACAGTAATATTTTTACAAACTTTACTAGGATATATAAAGTGAAATTACAGTAAGAGAAATACAAGACAAAAATTCATGAGGGTTTACAATGCTTTATCTAATAAAAATTCATACTACTAATACTACCTGTATGAATATAACAAGTAAATTCAAGATAAAAATATGAGTAAAAAATAATGATTAACATTGCTTCTGCTGATATTAAAAGAATTACCAACAGCCATAGAATGAGTAGTTGCAATATAAAAAAATTGAAATTAAGATGAAATACAAGACAAAAATAAATAATGGTTGACAATGTACTTCATCTAATAAAACTTTTTAACATTTACTAATACTAATTGAAAAAGTGAAAAAAAAATTAGTCATTGTTTAACAAAGCCAATGACTAATTTTTTCTTCACTTTTTCCATTAGTATTAGTAAATGTTAAAAAATTTTATTAGATGAAGTACATTAAAATAGCTTGAAAAAGAATTAAAGATGAAATCAGATTCTTGTTTATTATCTAATCTCTAATTCACAGAAGTCAGTTTCAAATTTCTTTTCACTCACTTTTTCATCATCATCTCCACCTCCCCGACCAGCCATGTAACCACCTTGCTGGCCATCATCATTAGGGTTGTAACTGTCAAAACCTGGAAGAAAGTCAAGAAAGAAACGTTTAAGTTTAAAATTTGCCTCATTTCATTATTTTCCATCATAAATCAGCCATTATACATGCATTTCGCCAATTGTGGTTTTCAGATTAAAATTTGCCTCATTACCACAAACAGGATGCAACACAATTTCACTTTTTAAACAGAGAACAGCTGGTTTGATTTGGTTTACTTGTTTAACATCATCAACTCCTCATGGGTTGTTTAATGCCAAAATTTGATTAATTTCTAAAATGTTTGTTTGTAAGCATAGCTATATTTTTAATTACATTTCTTTTGTTTTTAATCATTTGTTTGCATACAGTAATATAAGGTATTATCTAATACAAATAATTTACACACAATTATATGGTTTAAAGTAACTATTCCTATTTAATAATGATCATTTGTTTGCACATAGATAGGAATACTTTATATCATAACACTGATAATTTGAAAGCTGTTATATGGTTTCAAGTAACTAATAATCCTGAGTAAACAATTATAGCACCAAGAAACTTAATACAAATAATTTACAATATAGTATCAAGTATTCCTATCTAATACTAATATTTTAAACACAACTGTATGGTTTCATGTAACTAATAATAATAAAAATCCTTAGTAAGCAATTATAGTGTCAAATAACTTAATACAAATAATTTACATTTATATAGTAAACAAGCACTCCCACCCAATACAAACAACTTTAAAAAAGATTGTTTATTGTTTTTTCAAGTGTCAGTTCAAACAGAAAGTCAGAGACTGTTGGGGGGGGGGTAGACATGTTGTGGTTTTGGTGTTTAGTTCCCCCACCATTTATGTTGGCTTATATTTGAAAAGGCAAAGGAAGTATACAATATGAAATGACGCATACCAAAGAACATTTAAAACAAAGCAGTACAAACAAAATTAAATTTATATATCAAGAAATACATGAAAAAAGAAACATTACAAATATTCTAATATAGTCTGTTGAATATTCCTCTGTGTGTGTGTGTGTGTGTGTGTGTATTTCATGTAAGGTTATGTATATATCAATGTGTGCTAGAAGGCATGTGTCTTCTCCCATGTTGGTTGTCTCTTTCAAGGTTTGACGAAATTTCTGTGGTTGTGTTCAAGGCTGGAAAAAGTCTAACCAAAAAGGTAGAAGAGAAAAGAAAAAGGTTGCAGAATGTATACATTTTTGTGGGTTTGACTGCTGGAAGTCAAATGTAAGAGAGAGAGAGAGAGAGAGAGAGTGAGAGTGTGTTTGTGTGTGTGTGTTGTCTCTCTGAGTCAAAATGGAGAGGGTGAGTTCTCTGTAAGTCGTAGTGTAAGAGAGTGAGTGCTCGAAAGATGAAATTACATATAGGTAATCCTTGTCACGCAGTCGGCTCCAAAATCGCGGGACAAAATCAAAGTTGCGGTCGTAGTTGTAAGCACTAACAATGTGACTTTCTTGATCAATAGGTTTCCGAGACTGATTAGTTTACCAACGTCCGCCATCTTTGTTTCAGGAACAAATGGCATCACAGCCATTCTAAAATACAGGTGTATAAATCCTATATATATATATATATATATATATATATATATATATTTTAATTATTTATTCCCTACAGATTTTTGTATTAATATTGTAATTAGGCTTCTAAAGTTTACAACTATAGAAAAATCAACATTTTAAAAAATCTGAGAAGTTACCCGAGTCGAGAAATATTGACATGTTAACTAAACAAAAATTAGTAAACTGAAGTTTATATATATATATATATATATATATATATATATGGAGAAATGGTAGATTTTGGTAAATGTGACAAAATGATAAAAAGAAGTAGAAAAGTGGATGCTGAATACAGTATCAGTGTTGGTTTAACCACTTTTCCACTTATTTTCATCATATATAAGTACACACAAAAAATGAGTACTTGCTAAAGCACAGTTTGTTTGTTTTTAATTCCCCAGAAAGTGCCTATTGGATTTTGATTAAAAAAAAAAAAAAAATTGTTATTTAAAGCAACAAAACAAAAGATGGCTTCTTTTAAAAGACTTTTTTCTTCAAAATTCTGAAGACGTTTTTTGTTTGTCTTATTCACATTAGTAGATTAAATTCTTCCACTCACAGCAGATGACTGGGATTTTGTTAATATAAAAATATTGAAAAAATAAATTTGACAATTAGATAAATGATAATTTTTTGTGTGATTTTTCATTGGACGATATCTTTTTCTATGGAAGCCTGCAAGAGTACTAATATAAAAAACGTGACTTAAAGGGGATAAACCTTTTCCGAGTATTAAACATAAAAAATCCTTTAGATCATTACGCTTTTGATCACACTAGTTTAGAAGAAAATGGGCGTGGCTTGTCAGGAAGAAATCATGACATTGTCAATAAAAAGTGCGTATTTTTGTACATACCTATGAGAGAGAGAGAGAGACGGACGGGAGTGATACGGTTAAGAAGTTCCTAGACTTTTGTTTTCCTTCTTAAAAAAAATCCAGTTTATTGAACCATGGGAAATGAGATTATACAAAAAAAAAAAAAAGAAAAAAAAAAAGAGATACAAAGAAAAAAGATTTTTTTCGAAAGTTATTTTATTTTAAAACAAGGGATCACACGTCACTGTGTCCGATGTCAGACTTTGCTTGAAAATAATGCTCCCTTTGAAATATCGTCAATAATTTTCGGTAGGGAGGAGGGAAACCCTTTTTAAGATAATCTGTATAAATGAATAAAAAATTCGAAGAAATTTTTGAGAAAGCGAAGAAAAGAAAAAAAAATTAACTGCTAACTTTAAAACTTGACATCTCAAAAAATTTTTAAAAAATCCGAAAAGTTAACTTTAAACTTAGGACGAAGTGAGGTGGCCACAAAAAATATCAAAACATGAAAGGAAGTCAAAATCGGATACAAAGTGAGTGTCCAGATATGTCTATTTTAAACTGAATCCCAACTTTGTGGCCACTCCACCCGGTCTCACTTTTGAAGTGAATTTTTCTTTAAAAGAAAAAAAGAAAAATTATAACTTCCCGAAATAAATGAAAGACATAAAAGACCTAGATATGTTTGTTTTTAGTTTGTTTGTTTTTTAAGTATTCCGACGAAATTATGGTAATTTTAACTTAAACTAACTGAAACATATTCTCAATAATTAATAACCTTAACTCCATCTCCATCTACTCTAAGTTTAATAAGTTTTTTGTTTTCTTAAACCGAAGCCAAATTTTTTCCAAAATATTTTCTAATGCTGAGCACTCGGAAGACCTGTCTCCTCTCCAGCGACTCTTCAGTTTAAAAATATCCATTTTTTTGTAGATTTTAGAAGTGGGACCTATTCATAGTTTGATCAATATGTGGAAATGATTTCCGACATACGGAAATAGTCTAATAGTTATCCCCCTTGATTACTGACAAATGTCAACTTTGAAATGGTGAAACTTGGGTCCAAAATATTCTCTCACTTCTAAAATGGATTTTCCGCAGCCTACTCTTAGCGAAGATACTAGGTATTATTATTATTATTACAACAACAACAATGATGGTGCTAAGAGAAATATAAGTGGTATACATGCGTGTTGGCAAGTCAGATTGTTTCAGCGTAGTATTTACATAGTAAGCAGGACCCCTCTCCTTAAATCGATTTTTTTAAACTGACAAGTTGCATGAGTAGAGGTAGGTATTCTGTATTGCTAAGCAATAAAAAATATTTCCGAAAAAAGTTCAGATTTCTAATGACCAGACCACATCTTCATTTGTTCCCCAGAAAAGAGGAAAATTCAATTTTTTAAAAGAAAGAAGAAAAAAATCGTACTATAAAATAGAAACTATACTGATCAACTGAAAGGATCCAGAGAAAGCGCGATCCTATCCGATAAAAAACCTCTCAAATTCTATACGAGGTTTAAAAAAAAAAAAAAAAAAAAAAAAACATCACGTAACTACAATATGAAACATAATAAATAACTAAAAAGAGCCTCTTGTTCCGTTTGTACGGGTTCTTTACTTAGTTTTTCCTTTAAGTCTAACTTCGAACAGGCTTGAAAATGCACAATGCACAATTATTACACATCATCACAAGTAACCCGCCAGCCTTTACGTACTTTGCATTCAACTAAAAAGAAGAAAAAGAAAAGGCTACAATATCTTAGGTTTTCTGATTCCTCGCTATTAAGATAAGAGATCAAATGAAAAGAGAATATATTTATAAGTAAGATTAAATAAATTTATTACATAAATTAGACGTTTTAACTTCGTCGGCATTTAAAACATTCAAGTTGTGCATATAAAAACTAACATCTACGCATTTAATAAGTTTCTCGCACCGTTAAAAATTCATAAGATGAAATAAATAAGAAAAAGCGAATATATCCAATTAATTGAAAGCGGGTAATTTTATTTCAGGAATTATTTTCTTTCCTTTAACTCTTCTTTTTTTAACATATCTTTAAGCTAAGGCCCTTACAATTTTAAAATAAAAAAGCAATCCTTGTTTTTTTTTCAACGGTGTACTCGTCTTTTTTGGCACATTTAAACAAATGTTATTATTATTAAATGAAATATTCATCTTCCATAAATCTTAAGATTAAAAGTCAAATAATTGATAAAATATAAACAAGAAAATAAAGATGATAAAAAAATTACCTCCTTGTGTGCTCCACATGATTCTTAATGAAGATTTTACAAAATATGGCGGGAAATTCTAGACTAACAGAATTATCTACCCTTAGATACTACCGCTCAAATGTCATCTACCCCCAGTGCGAGTATCTTAACGCCAACCCTAAAACTGTTTTATTTAGCCCAAATGTATGTATATTTATGCCACATAAATGCCACTTTCTCAAGCCTGTTCATTTGCTATAAAATAAGTACATACATCTGAATTTAAATTTCGTATTATCGTTTTCATACATCTTAAAGGATACTATTTACTTTGGGTATGGAAACCTTTGTGAGAATAAAATAAATAGATAGCAAGGTTGAAAACCATTATCTCTTGAGTGAAATAAAAATGAAGATTGAGATTAACGTATCTTAAGTAAAATAGTTTGAGGCTTATTATCTGATTTTAATATATCTGTTGGTTGTATGCTACAGTTGTGTTAACAGAGCAAAAAGGACACATCATAGTGAGATTGTTATTAACACAATTGTTGAAATGATTTAACTTAGAAAATAAAGCAATTTCAAATACAATTTGCAACTCATCTCAGTCATTATAATTTTTCAAGGTGGATAACTATTGATTATTAATTATAGAGTACTTGCTATTATTTACAGTTGATTACAATATAAATTCTAAGAAAATGATGTGACCTAAAATTGAGTTGAATAGCTGCTAAAGACATCCTTTAAGTATATATGAAAATATACAAGAACACTTTTTAAAATCAAAAAAAGATAGCTGCAAGGCTTGTCTCCCTTTGCATATAAGAGAACCGACCGCATGTTTGGAACATCATATAGAGGAGTTAGTCATGAGATACTCAGATATAAAAGAGCATCATGCCAAATTCAAATTCTCTTTTTCCCCCGGACTGACACGCATTAAGGTAGGGTATTTTTCGTGGGCAGAATTTTCAGTCTTCTCCCTACTGTCTTTCATTTACAAGCACAATGTTAGAATAAACCATTTTTTTGTAATTTATTGATTCTCTTTTTCTCTAAACAAAAAAAAGGACTTTTACATATCTTGGCAACTATAGCATGAACATTTTTACAGTTTCTAAAATTGGCAACAGAAGTGACCATATTCTTAAAGGCATCTTTCTTAACAATCTACATGTTTTACTTACTGTCTCATCCTTGTTATGTATTTGTTATATGTATAAAGTTTTAAATATTTATTTTTTGCAAAAGTGCCTTCCTTTGTTGTTTCATTGGGTTTACTATTTAGCACTTTTTTTATATGACAGCAATTGCATGGAAAATCTTGGTATCAAGTGTTCCCTTCAAAAGAAATACATGTTTTAACATATTTCTTAAATGAGATATGTTGGTTAGGGAATACACCATAATAGCCTTAACCATTTCATCATAATAATCCAGTGTGGATTAGCTGCCCTTGCAGGAATACTTGTTGCAATGATTATTGTCTTAAGAAGTGGACTCAGTAACCCAAGTTCAAATCCTAGATGGGGCTGCTTGCATTTCCCTTTATGTTAATATTTTTGGCAAAGAGATGAATCTATCTGTTCTTCCTTCAGCTCTGAGTAAACAGTAGGTAAAACTAGGTTCTTTATCTTTAGTTCAGAAACCAGTTTAGGAAAAAGAAAACTGAATTCAAACCAGCTTTACTATGCTTAAAAATTGATTTTGAATCACATCTTGTCTATGGTGGAGGGATTGAGTAAATACATACCTGCCTTTGCTTACTGTTGGATTAATTACCCTTGCTTGCTATTGAATTTTTTGCCTTTACTAACTCTGATGTCTGTTAGATGGTATCATCATTGCCATAGTGCAACATCTATTTAAAAGAAAAGGCAATAAATTCTTTCTCTTTTCAATTCAACACTATGTGAGGAAAGATATATATTTTAACCTATGTGAAGAGACTCACAGTATTCCACAGGAGGCCATTATGCCATGAACACTTACACATACATGCATACATGTCTACTTCATATGTAATCAGTGGACATTTTTAAGTAGGTGATATGAACTCTATTTCACATACACCTCATTCTAACACACTTGCACACATCTTTCTCTTTTTTGAATTCCCTTTTTGTTTGGTTTGTGGTGGATGAGGTGTCAGTGGTCCCTACTTATGTAGTGATGGTTTATCCTCAAGGTTTTGTTAGAAACAAGACTTTAAATGTCATTTTCACAATTAACACAAAGAATATGAACAATACAGACAAGAAGATATTTCACAACAACCAGAACTGACAATATAAAAAAAAAACTAGGAAAAGTTAATACAAAGTAGCAATTGTGTGAATATGTTTTTTAAGTATTTGTGCATGTGAGTATGTATAATACAAATACGTTAGCTGAAATGGCTGTGTGTATTTTTCAAAATATGCGGATGTATGTTCGCCATCAAGACAAAAGGTCAAAAAGTGAACAAGTCCTACTTACATGTGTATATGTCTATGTATGTATGTTTGAGGTGACATCGAAGTCCATGAGAAGTTGTGTAGTTTGAATAATGGTAAGCATACTAATTTCATTAGGATTAATGTCTTTTTACTAGCTGTAAGTTCTCCCATTTTTAGCTGTGTGTCTATAGCTGTATGTAGTGAGACTTGAGAGCAAGTGAGAGTAAAAAAGTGAAACTCTATCAAGTTGTCTAGAGTAGTGTGTGTGAGAGAGAAAGAGGCTGTCAAAAGCGTGAAATATATAGACTTCCATGTCATGTGATCGGCTCCGAATGCAAAATTTATTTTTGCGTAGGACAAATTCAAAACATGCAGACATATTTGAAGACACCAGCACATGACTTCTCTGTCAAACCAGATTCCCTAAACTACTTAAATTATTTTTGTGCCTAACTATTTCTGTTTTGGGAACAAGTGAGTTTTGGATCCTTTTTTTTTCTCCAGAATCTTCAACACCATTGGCTCCTTGCTGACTATCTAAAAATATAGGAGTGAAAATCCTATAGGTTCAAAAGACATTAAGACTTAAATGACATTTCATCATAATAATGAAATGCTAATGCTCTTCAAGATAGTCTCCTTGGCATTCATTTCAGCAAGTTTTCCATTGGTTAAACCACTTCTGAAACTACTCTTTTGATATGGTATGATGTCATATTTCTTTTATTGCCCTCCATGTCCTTAAATCTTGCTTTTAGGATGAATTTTCAGTTTAAAGAGCAGAAAAAGTTGCACAGATCTAGGTCTCTTGAGTATCAAAGGTGCTGAACTTGCAAAATTCTGTACTTTGCCAGAAACTGCTAATCAAAAAGTATTGTAAATTGCCATTGATTAATATAGGAAAAGTTTAAACATCATCACATTATAATACAATTTAAATTTTAGAATTTAAAGATTCACTCTTGATATTTTCAGATAACAATTTGTATATTACACAAAACAGTTTGAGGCATTCACTAAAAAACCAAAATAAAGATAAAATCAGAAAAAGGGATTCCATTTTTACTTGTATAAAACTTTATTCTTTATGTTTGTGATTTCATAACATTTTGAAATACACATTATAAAATGAAATTTTTTGATTAAGTTTAATAATCATTAAAACTATATATTGGTCAGACTGATTTATTGATTTTAATGTCATGTTAACCTGTCTGAGATTATCTAACGTCTAAAGGTTTAGGAATCACCTTCATTGTACATTCATATATCCCTTTTTTGTGTAGTTATTTCTTTAAATATTTTTTGCACATAGTCTGATTGAAGACAAATAATTCTTAAACAGATCAATTTGGCCCATTGTTGCGACTCTAACAGGTACTACCACTATGGGTTGGAGTGAACCTGTGAATAATGATAATGAAGGGGTACTCCACAACCCTTACATCTTCAAAACAGGAGCCTCAGCATCAGATACTGTTTAGTGTCATACCACTTTGTGAGGGGTCTTACTCCTTTTCAGCATCAGCATATTCTAAGTCCTACTGACAGAGCTTAAAAACTATATTAGTCTTTCTTTACAATATCTGGAAGTAGTACTTCATAAGCCAATGACAAAAAATACTTGAATCTCATTATGTTAGCATACAACCCTAACCCAGAAAAAATTTCACATTATTAGAGCAATGCTCTTAAAAGACTCTTAGTTAAAGCAATTTTTAATCCAGTTTGCAACAGAATGATTATGATATGGTGTAGGGCTTCATCATTGTATTTTTTAAATATCCTCTACATACTAAAGTCCTTACAAAATTCAACTTTAATAAACTCTGTTAACATCCTATTTTACTATATTTGAATAGCACCCTAATGCAACCAAAAAAGATGCACTAGCAAGATTTCAGTTTGCAGAAGCAGCATTTAAATGCTTTAACTTTATAAATTTGCAGTGCATATATCACATGACCAAAGCAGTTCAAGCTGATATGGTTGCTAGTATCATGGACACACTGTGCATTGCTTCACTCCTTGTGTGATTTGAAAGTCACTCAGATGAATGTGCAACATAATCTAATTTAGGAACTTGTGCTTTATAAGATCGAATTGGGCCATCTTGGTATCTCACAGTCCAGTGCAGTTGGTCATATTCATGACCTTGGCAAAAGTATCCAGAGTAGTTAATGGTTGGTTGGTTGGGTTTATGGCATATCAACCTTTGTTGGTTATTTAATGCCAAATCCATTTTATACAAAGAATCAGTTCTATTTAAAACAATTCAATTTTCCATGAGTACACAGTTTAATTGTCAAAAACATTTCTATTTTAAGCTATTCAGCTTAGTCAAACAGTTCTAATTCAAACAATTCAGTTTAGCATAAGTATGCTGTTAGTTCTATTTAACCCATAGATAGGGCCCTATCAGGTACTACCATTCCAAGCCAGAGTGGACCTGGGAGCCATGGCAATGAAGAGGAGCTCTGCATTCCCCAAAACTCCAGCATCACTGGAACCTCACCATCAGATTGTTTAGTGTCATATCCAGGACACTCATTGGGGGGGTCTTACCCCTCTGCAGAGGTGCAATCGGAGTATTCTACAGCCCCCAGCTGACTGTGCAACAAAGTAGTTGAATTGTGCCCCATATTACCAAGTTTTGACTCATCCTTGTAATTTGTTACTACAGAAAGGAACAAAAACTAATTGGTGGAGTGGAGAAGTACAGGTAAAGTCAGTTGGCCGGGATAAAAAAAAATGTCAAGACATTTGCCTACAATAAAATAAATAATATGGTTTTCCCTGACAAAATACAGAAATGGAATTTTTCTCCATCAGAATCTGTTATATTACTAAAAAAATGCTGAATTATGTTTAATAAATAATATCTAATAAATTCTACCAATAATATACCAGGTTGTATAAAAAAGATGTTTTAGTAGTAATTAAAATTTTTAATAATTAATAAAATGCTACAATTGGAAATGGTTACCAGTTTTGGTAATGGTTATACTAAGGAGGATATTATTAGCATTAATATATCCATTGATACACCAACACTGAATAAATGAAAGGAATGACAAGCTCATTCATGTATGTAGGAACATTTAATATATGTAAAATATACAAGAAGTATTGCAAGAATATAGAGACACACCCCAACAGATAAAATGTGTACATTTTCTCAGAACAAGTTGTATAAGAAAGGAGTTAAAAACAGTAAAAAGTCTTGTCTTCTTTGGTGGGCAAAGCCATTTAGGCTTGCATTTCACTGCTGAGTTAATACACTGTCTATTGTTCTGTTCAATGAATAGAGATAAAAAGAGGCACATCTTATCCATTGAAAAAATGGAGAATGAAAAGGCATCTTTACCATTTGAAGAATGGAGATGAAAAAACGGCTAAGGATTCTCATACTCTAATGTGACTATGAGGCATGCAAAAAGATATGCCCTCAAAATTTAAGATATACCTTCAAAATATACACTAGTATATAAAGAAATTATTGAAAAAAGTTACTATATGATATTTTAATGAATAGAAATAGCATTTTATTGGTATACTCTGTCAACAAGGTTAAGAATATTTTGATTACATCCTTTGCAGAGGGGTAAGACCCCTTCCTTTCCTTTAAAAAGGGTGTCATCTGCATGACACTAAACTGCATATAGTGGTGGGGTTCCAATTTTGGAGCTCTGGAAAATACAGTGTCACCTCTTCATTGCCATTACTCACAGGTCCACTCTAACTGGGAGTAGTAGTATCTATTAGGGTCCTATCTAGAGGTCAATTTGTCTGTTTGAAAATTATTCATATTAGATGAAACCATATAACTGTTCAAATTATTTGTATTAAGAATAGTTACTTGAAGTTAAAATTGTTTACAAAGGGTTGTTATTATTGCTTGAAATACTTGAAACCATTTAACTGAACAAATTACTTGTGTTAAGAATAGTTACTTGAAGCTACAATTGTTTATAAAGGATTATTATTAGTTACATGAAATCATATACTTCCCTTGGCAAAAATTATGGAATTAGTGAACTTAGAGGATGTTCACTTAGAATTTCTATGTAGCTGTAAATAAACTAATAACAGATAAGACACAAAACATGTTTTATTTAATAGTTGAACATTCTTGCTTTATAAATGTAGTGAGAGAAGAAACCTACCTCCTGGATCAAAGCACATAAGACTATGCCTTGTGTGTTAAGTAGTAAAAAATATGTTCACTTCTAGAAGCAGAAGTTATAGTGGATCGATCTACCGCGCATGTAAATTTCTATTTGCTGGAACTTGCATGAAAGACCATGCCAGCAGCAGGAGGGGGTTGTTGTTATTCTTCGTGGACTGCTTTTTGACTGACAGAGTGAACAAGTTGACTAGAAGTATACAAAGGAAGGGCTGCTAGGCATGTGTGCTGTTATTTTTAGTCAACTGAGGCCACCCAACTGTCTGAGGATACAACTGTAGGGAAAACAAATCATGGAATCCATTTCCCTCCATTGTACCATTGCTTACTAGCCCTGACTATCTAGTAATTGATTTGGATTCAACAACCAATGACTACAAGCTATTTCAGCACAATGGCGAAGGTTCGCCTTGGCAGCAACATTTTAAAGCCATTTTCTGGCAAGGGTGACGTGGTGGCATGGCTAAAAAGGTCAGGCTAGTGGCCAGACTTCAGCATGTAGATGACGTCACCAGCTTGCTGCCATTGTACCTGGAGGGGGATACTCTGGTCTTTCTATATGGAAATGAAGGAGGAGGACCAGAAGGACATCAGCCTGATCGAGACCCAGCATTTATAGACAGCACGTTCATGGTATACAGAAAATTGACCATGGTTAGGTGGGCTGGTGAATGTATCAATGTATATGCCAACAAAATCAGGCAGTTGGCTGGATTGGCTAGGTTTGAGGGAGCTGGACTGGAGAGGTTCACAAAACTGGCTTTCGTCACAGGTTTCCCTAATGCCATTTCAATAGAGCTGCAGCAAGCAGCAATAACTACAATAAAATATTCCTTAAACAAACTAGATCAGATTATTTAAATTATTGGAATTTTTTTTCCAAGCTATCCAGAGGAAAATGTCATGCTTAACTGCTGACAAAAATAAGAAAAGAAAACAGACATCAGCATTAAATGACCCAATAAAAGTTGATATGCCATAAAACCAACCAACCATTTTATTAGTTCTATTGAATATAAATTATTATCTTAACTTGAATGTCAAGGGAATCAATGATGAAAGCTTAATTTTCAAACAAGAAGTATTGAATTTTTATCATTTAGAATATTCAGACTTGTCTTCATCTTTTATAATATTTACAATGTTTTGGCTAATATACCCTTCAGCCTTCTTCAGATGTAAAAATAAAATTGCAATATGAGCTAAGGTAAAAAATCATACATAGTAGTGAGTAGGCTTTTAGAGACATTAGGTTTATAAGTCCTAAAAATTCACTCATGCAGAGGATAAAATGTTGGTCTGAAAGTTCTGAGAGAAATCATCTGGAAGACCCAGGTTCAATCCCACCTACTGGTAAGGTAACAAAGAATACTTAATATAGCTTAATACTTGTACCTGATCCTTAATATAGCTTAATACTTGTACCTGATACTTAATATAGCTTAATACTTGTACCTGATCAGTGTAGGTTCTAGAGTTCAACATTTTTTAAAAATACTCTGTATATTTCAATTCTTTTAGGGAATCCTAATTTAAAAAAACAAAAAACTTGGTCAACTATGTTTTATTTTGAATTTGAGAGCAAAGTGACATGTACAATGGATTCAGTTTTGCTTGGATTATCTCTTTTGGTGTTTTGGTCTCTATTAGCATGGGTTTTATATGCTCCTATTCAATACTTTGAACAAATACAACTATGGAAACATTTCGAGAATTTACTCGAAAACCCTCTGAAAGTTACACATGAAGCAATCACGAGAATTATTAGTAAACAATTAGACATCAAACTAGGATAGTTAATGCAAGAAGAAATTAACTCAGTACAAAGAAAAATTAAAAATTAAAAATAGAAAAGCAAGTGGGCTTGATGAAATATTCCCAGAAGTATGGAAGACCAGGGAATTCGATGACATACTGCTCTGAAACTGTAATGCCATATATAATCAAAACACAATAGACAGATGGACAAAGGGATGCATCCTCCCCTTCCCTAAGAAGGACGACCTCGGATTAGCCAAGAACTACCAAGGTATAACCCTTACATCCATAGTGGCAAAGATATACAATGTTCTACTACGCAACTGCATAGAACGCAAAATTGAGAAGATACTCTGGAAGAACCAAAATGGCTTTCAGAGAAATTGATCCATGACATCACAGATTTTGACTATCTGTTGAATTTTTGAAGGTGTACATGCAAAAAACCTATAAGCAACAATATTATTTGTGGACTTCTCCAAGGCCTTTGACTCCATACACAGGACATACACAACTATCCAAGTTAGATGAACCAGACATGTGGGACACAGCTGGAAAAGTAGGGACGAACTCATAAGAGACACACTCCTGTGGACCACATCACATGGACGAGCAAAGACAGGACGACCAGCTAGAACCTATATACAAGAGCTCTGTGCCAATACAATCTTATGATGTCTTCAAAAAAACTTTTATATAAATATACATATGAGTGTCCAACAACAGTTAAAGATGTGAACTACTAGACTGCTTATACTGGCAACTTATTATATATATATATATATATATATATATATATATATGTTAAATTATCTAAGAGAAAAATGTTTTGTTTGATGACAATATTTAAAGACAAAGGAAATCATCTTTGTATATTGTCATCTAACAAAATATTTCTCTCTAAGATAATTTAAACATTTATGTCTGTTTCTTTCATTTATATATATATGTATATATGTATATATATACTTACAGGAAATTATATAGATACCTACTTCTGAAGTAGTTGTTATTTGCATGTAATAAATTGATTATTTGGTCTCTTTGTTTAATGGCATATCAATCTTTGGTGGTTATTTAATGCCAAAGCCATCCTTACAGAAGAACAGTAGTAGTACTATTTAACCCATAGCTGAGGCAGGTAAGGGGGTTCATACTTTTCCCAAAAACATTAGATTGTGTCATTTTAGACTTCATTATTACCAAACTCTACAACATTGAAACTCAAGAAAAAAAACTATATAGGATTGTTTGTAGTGGTGTAGCAATACTCTGTCACACACAACATATGAGTAACCAACAGAATTTTGCTTATGGTGGTGAAGGACATACTGTATGGATGAGCTGATAACAGAAGAATGGTACAGCAGTCTATCACAGATTGTCAGAACAACACTCCTCAGGTCTTGAATTTAATGCTTTTCCTTTTCTTAGACTGGTTACCTTACCAAGGCTAAAGTCCCCTATCTGCTCTATAATTTACTCATAGCTGGGGAGAAAATAAATGAATTCATGCCATTTTCATGGGAAAGTGGAAAGTGAAATGCTGATTTGCTCAATATTATATATATATATATATATATATATATATATATATATATATATATATAAAACCTAGTGTAAAATCAGCTGGGATCGGCAGTATACAGTCAAAGTCAGACTAGAGTGTTGATAACACAAATGAGATGACTTCTAGGAAAGGCTGCAAGTTGATTACTGACAGCCACTGATATTCACTCTGTATATTTACCTTTGCATAGGCACATGCTTGTGTATACAAATATGAAGGTATATTATCTGGTGGTGTCATTTCACTAAAACATCCCCTTATATAATATTTCCAGTCACTACACACCTAGCAGTAAATATTTCCTGCAATATATATATATATATATATATTGGAAAGTGAAATGCAAAGTCTCATCCAGGATTTGAATTTGACTTGTTAAGACCTGTTAGAATTTGTAAATTTGGCAGTTAATGTTCACTCAAATATGATTGGCTTATTTTGAAGTTGTACTGTTATAGCCCCACTCCTGGCTGCTATTTAAGAGAGCAGCCTAGGTTCTGAGGCTTCTTCTTTTCTCTTCTTTTTGTCTTTTACTTTAGGGCTCTTTTGGCAATTTGGCTCAAAGCTGGTTGCTTGAACTAAAGGCCTATTAGCCACTTAGGCTTTAAGCCTCTTTTCCCCTTTTTTGGGGTTTGAACTTGTTGGAATAATGAGCCTACTGTAGGCTCATAATGGTTTGGTTTGCTTTTCCCTATCTGAAGAAGGTTGAATTTAAGATCTGGAGGATAAATTCGGTAATAATCCTCCATAGACTTTAACTAAAAGTGCATATTCGAGAAGAAGTAGAAAGAATTTTATCTCGACTCAAACAGGAAAAAGCAGTGGTTTCAACATGAGGCATATACTAAGAACTAGTGGACCTCTTTCTACAAGTCAACCCAAGACAAGAGGCTGAAGATTCCTGAAGCTATTTCTACATATGAAGGAAGCATTACAGAAAGGAATAAACCAGGAAAATTGGCTTGAAGAAAAGAACTTTGCTTAGAGCATAAAACCATAAGAGTTTGATGGTGCTGGTTCTAGTAAGTTTGTCCTATTTCATTCACTCCCTCCTAATATTCATGTATGAATATTGTTGTTGTTTGAATGTAGATTTCTTTTTTGTTACCTATGTTGAATGTTTTTCAACATGCATAAGGAAAATATGCAATGTGGATATATTCATGAATGACAAATGGATGTATAGTTTATTTCCTTTGAAATAAATTACTTTTGAGGGAAACTTTTGTTTTGTCATTAAGAAATATAGACTCACCTCTCTTTTCAGATAACATTATGATGTATTATGATGTATTAGCTCTTCCTTCCCTTTCTCTTTCTCTTTTTTATGCTCCATTTCTCTCCCTCTCCCTCTCCCTAACTAAATATGGCTTACTACAAGATAATTTTTTAGCTGAGGAGAGGTAATTCAACTACAGTAAAAACATTCAACTCTAAGTATTTTAGGTAAAATTGCACTAAGGAAGTGACGAGCATGCAAATACTTCTCTTAATTTTTCGTATGTTGGCCGTTCCAATTTTAAAACCTAAAAGACCATTTCCTTTGACACAGTTACATTATTATGTTGGTTGGTTGATTAATTGGTTGTGTTTTATGGCATATCAACCCTTGTAGGTTATTTAATGCCAAATCCTATTTATGCATATATATATATATATATATATATATATATATATATATATATATATATATGATTTGTAAATGAATACTTTGTTGGTGATATTATTTTTAAATAATCCAGAACTCATTTGTTAGCACACAATTAAATGGTTTCAAGTATTGCCATGTAATGCTAATAGTTCAATTTAACAATCATTTGTTTGCATACAATTAAATGATTTCAAGTATAATAAATGATTAAATAGTTCTATTTAATCCATAGATTGGATCCTAACAGGTACTCCCACTCCAGGCTAGAGGGAACGTTGGAGTAATGGCAATGAAGTGGGGTACTCTACATTTGTCAAAGCTCCACTGCTGGAGTTTTACCATCAGATGGTTTAGTGTCATATCCAGGACACTCACTGGAGTAGTCTCGTCCCTCTGCATAGATGCAGTCAGCATATTCTACAGTCACAGCAGACTTACATTGTAAGTTGTGTATGTATTTACCCAACCCCTTCACCATGACCAGAATGTAACACAAGGTCATTTTGTTTAAGCAGAATAAATCTGATTTGAATTCAGAATTTTCCTTCTCCTAAACTGGTTGCCATAGCAAAAGGCTAAGAAATCAAGTTTGCCCTACTATTTACCTATAGTGGAAGAACAGATAGATTAATGCTTTTCCCAAAAGCATGAATTTAAATGCAAACAACTTTTTCCAAGATTTGAACTTGGGTCACCAAATTCATTTCCTTTAATGAAACCATTATGCTTAGCACACTTCATTAAAAGCTGTGTATATTTAATCAAGAATATAAATATTTCATTCAACATATAAAAACAAGAAAGTTTCAATAAGGTTTATGAAAGGCTACAGGATGTCCTGTTTAGAACATTATAATGTCTTTTAGAGATAAGAATTAGAGAAGTTATGTCTTTTAATAACAAAAATGCATATATGTAGATGCAATTTAAAATAAAATTTTTACTTCATGGTTTTTGTATTTGGTAGTGACTTTATTAAAAGAATTATCCTGTATTTTGAATAATTTTTTTTTCTCGTGGCAGTTTAGAATGTATTTATTAAGGCTTCTGCATGATTTGATAAATTGAAAAGGGTAGATATTTCAGTACTGTCAAAGAATGATCATGGGCTTTACATTCAGCTCTATGACCTGGGCATCACATCACATCTCTGCAGCTTCTGCTGGTAAAGGGAATTCATATTCTGAGGTTTCTGTTTTTTATACCTGAATGATACTGATTTGGTTTACACATGAAGCTTTCTTTACAGATTGGTGTCAAACTCTCTAGCTACGGGAAGATGATAAAATTTTTTCAAATAATAAAAGATTTTTCAAAACTGATCAAGTCATTCATTTCCTTGCTTATATAGCTATTTTTTCTGTCAGCTACCATAGCCTATTCGGGGTAATAAAGAAGAAAAAATAGGGAATAAAATGTGGAGAATATTTGGAAAATTCCTCTCCTGGGTCTCAAAAGTGACGAGTCCCCAAAGCTCCATTTTTGTAAATTTTGAAGATTACTAACAATGAGAGACACTTGAGAAAGAATATAATGTCAAACTAAGATAAGGATACTAATCTAACTCAGTGAATAATGAAGAAATAGTTGTGGGCCTTAAAATACACTGACTGTATGCCTTGCAAAGAGGTAAGAGCTTCACCCCCCCAAAAAGGTGTCTTGCATCTGATGGTGAAGCCCTAGTTCAGGAGGTCTTTGGAGTGTACAGTAACCATTGCCATTACACTCTTGTCCCCTCAGACCTGGAGTGATAGTAACTGTTAGTGTTCTATCTATAGGTCAAATAAATCTGTTTGAAAATTATTAGTATTAGATAGGAATATTTAAAACAATATAACTGTAAATTATTTGTATTAAGAATAGTCACTTGAAGCTAGAATTGTTTACTAAGTTTTATAATCATAAGATACTTGAAACCATATAACTGATTCTTATTAAATAGAAATTATTACTTGAAGCCTTATAATCATGTATAAGTTATTAGTATTAGATAGGAATACTTGATATCATATAACTGTGCAAAAAAAATCTTAAGAAACAATTTCATAAGAAATGTAAAAATGAGCATGATTCTCTAACCTCTAGGTATAAAATAACCCTTGACAAGTTGATATGCCATTAAAAGAAATCCATCTATCCATCCAGAGTACTATGATAAAAAGCAACAATAAAAAGATCTAGTAAAACTAGTAATAAAATAAGTTATTTATAAAGCTTAGCTTAATTTGGCAAAAGGACATAAATATGGAGCGACCAGTGACAATAAACCAATAGAAGTAATGATCATTATATTAACCCAAGGTATTGTGATAAAAACCACAATAGCAACAATCCACCTTGTCAGTAGGGTTAAAATATGCCGATTGCATCCCCTTACAAATGAAGATTAATGATTAAGACCCATTCACAAAAGGGTTGTACTAAGTATGATACTAAGTTGTGGCTGGTGGTAGTTCTAAAGCTCTAGAGAGTGTGAAGTCACCTCATCATTGCCATTATACATAGTTCTACTTTGACCTAAAGTGGTAATCCCTGTTAGCATCTCCTTTATGAGTAAAAGTTTACAAATTATTTGTATTTGATAGGAATACTTGAAATCATATAACTATATTGCAAATTATTTGTATTAAGAATAGTTACTTAAAGCTATAATTGTTTATAAAAAGTATGTAAAAAATATACAAATTTAATAAATTCATACAACTGCTAAGACATCAGCAGCCCTGCCATCAACAAACCTTTCATCAAATGATGACCCTGGGGTCAGGCCTTGATTTCCTGGCCAAACCATTAACCCAGTGTGCCCCAAAAGAAATTTTCAATACCATCAGGTTTTGTTGGTTTTAAATCATAGTGCAGAGGTTGAATTAACAATAAAACCTTTGCATCCAAGTTTAATAAGAAATATATCAGTAGTCCCAGAATTTTGTATGTATTGCTTTTGCAGATCTTTGTACTTTTCCAACTTATATTAATGTGCCCTCTCAAAATTTTCCTTGAAAGGAACCATTAAATCAGTTTTGTAAACTCTTTTAATTAACTGACCAGATCACAAGATGCAGATGCTGAGCAATTCGTGCTGTCTCAGTTGGAAAGGCAAATGACATTCCAAATCTACAATGATGGTCAAGTTCATGCAACCATCTAACAAAGAAATGTACTTATTTGGTAAATGATTGATTGATTGATTTTCATGGTGTGTCAACCTATCTAGGGTTATTTTATGTTAAGAAGTTAGGGAATTAAGTTTATATCTATATTTTTGTGTAGCTGTTTTGTAACACTCACATGTACATAAAAAGAAGAATAAAAAGTGTTATGCGACCTACTGACATGATAATGAACTCTTCCTTCTTCATAAATACTAACCCTATTTTCCTCTCACTGAGACTTCCTCCCAGCAAAAGACGACTTCTCGTTATTACTTTGTGACTGTTGCTATACCTGTTTTTCGTTAAAAAGTAAGACTTGGTTTTTTTTTTGTTTGAATTAGTTTATTTTTTGCAAAGTGACGGTTTTTGTTGGACTTGTTTTGACGTGTTTAATTTTTTGTCAACTACTCGTCTTTTTTTGTCACTTGTGTTACGTCCAAACTTTGTTGTTTACGTTGGACTTGTTTTTTGTAATTTGAATTTTTATTTCAGGGGTTCTACAAATTTTTGTCAGTGTCACTTTATTTTTATTTTCTTTACAATTTTTTGTATTGATTGTTTAAGTGTCACCTTTGTTTTATCGTAGAACCCCCCCCTCCATTCCTTGCTACAGGTGGAGGTCTATTTAAACCCTCCTGGCTGCTAAATTTACCGCAGCCATGGAGGGGACAACGAAATCAAATACCCCAGAAGACCCAAGATCTCAAGAGAGCCTAATAGGGGCAAATTGGCCTTCGCTGCCGATCCCCACTGAAACACAGAACGAAACCCAAGACAGCCCGATACCACCGGCCCAAAAAAGCCCCACAGCCTGGAGGGGCCAGCAGAGGGGACCGGATGACTACGAGAAAGACCGGGTGGGCAGATATGCCAAATATTTTAAAGGCAATGAGATACTGCCCATCCCGGAAATAGTAGAAAAGATTACTCCTAGAGTCCTCTCGCTGGTCGTTTCCGACATAAAAACTAAAAGGCTTGTGGGGCTGAACAAAGATACGTTCGAAGAGCTGTTGAGGAAGGCAGGCATCCCATGCCAGTACTTCTGCAGAAAAAGTTTTGCCACATGGGATGTCCTGCTTCCTAGTGAAGAGCAAGCAGCCAAGGCAGCTGCGAACGACGTAATTACGAAGCACTTCCGGTTACAGCCGGAATATAAAGGCACCCGTAGGCTCCGTGTCACGGTTTGCAATGTCCTGGCCATCATCCCTGGGGAGGTTTTGGCAGCCTACTTAAGTGCCTTTGGCCAAGTAGAAGAATATAACCTCCTCAGATCCCCGGCCGGGACAGCCTACGGGGATTATGCCTTCCGGCTGTGCCTGACAACGGATGGCTTTAAAGCCATCCCTGAAACATTAGTAAGCGGGGATTGGCAGATGATGGTGATGGTGGAAGGAAGACGCCCCAGGTGCTGGGGGTGTAAACAAATTGGCCATATCGCCAAGTTTTGCCCCCAGCATCCTGAAAACAAAGAAAAAGCGGCACCCACAGCAACAACAACAACAACAACAAAAGACATAGCAGCCGCCACCACCACCACCACCATCAACAAGGAAGCGAAGGCCCAGGGCCCGGGTCAAGTCCAGCCCAAATTAAACAACCAGGAGGACTGGAATGAAGTAACCCGAAAGAGGAGGGGATCCCCTAAAAAAGGGGAAAAAAGTCCATCATCATTCCCTCCTCAAAAACAAATAAAGGCCCCACCAGCAGCAGCAGTAGCAGTAGCAGCAACACCAGAACCACCAGCAAGTCCGGCACCAGTAACATCAACTCCAGCTACACCAACTCCAGCAACACAGAAACCAGCAGCATCACCGACAACATCAACAGCCACCCCAAAGCGTCTACGGTACGGGTCCTTCGGGACCCCGCCCCCGGTAAGTAGGCAATGTTTTTTCCCTTGTAACCTAGTTAGCAGTATGTTGTCAGTCATTGTCCCCGTCATCTAGTTATTAGTATTCAAGATCTTCCCCATCCCCATTATTTTTGTACCTCAAGCCGTATCCCAGTCCGCTTTTACTGAAGATCTTGAACATTCATATGTATAAAAATCATATTACTGGCTTATATCGACCCATACCGCGCCCGACCCTTTATTTCTTTTCTCCCCTATAGATTAGGATCCCAGTCCCACCTAGGGCAGGTCCGACTTGGTTCCGGTTCTTTCGCCCCGGAAAACAGTCGGCCTCCAATTTTATAGACGGGGGGATGGGAGGGCAACCAAACAGTGGATTTTTCCTTTGTTTCTTTGTTTTTGTATATATTTCGGGGTTTTTCTCCCATCCCCATCATATGAATTCATTTGTAAAAATCACAATTTGTAAATAAAATCATGCATCACCTCCGGGGTTTTAAGTAGGTCTTTCTTCATAGAGCAAATGTGGTATTTTGGTGGTAGCAGCGCGCATGGAGACAGATGAATGACTATATATTGTATTGTTGAATGGGTCGGCGAATGTGGCTAGCTAGGTCCCCTTAGTAAAAACATAGTTAATGCAAGACCACACCCTTCCCCTTCCCCCCAAAACTTAAGGCCTTGTGCCTTCCTGTAAGTAATTAACAGGAAATAAAGAGACTTCCTCCCAGCAGAGTGGAGCATATGCACTACTCTCTGGGAGGTGCTGGGCTAGGTCACACCTCGGTCGGCCATGTTGGATCTGAGTGGGTGTGTTCTGGCTAGGCAAGCAGTCAGTTGAGGTGTGCCTTGATCAGCATCCTCGAGCCTCAAGGAGTGGTCCCTCAAGGCTCTAACCCTCTTTGGAGGGGCAAGGTTTATCACCTGGTGCCTGAGGTGCCCTTTTTTAGGGGAATGCTAACGGGGCCCGAGGCATTTTTGGAGCTGTCAGGTATGTCTGGGCCTGGACCCACCTAAAAAAAAGGCTTGTGTTACACTCGTCCAGTCGATGGGACAAATGACAAATACTGACCAGCAGTCAAACCTAACAGTTCGGACAGACATTTCTATCTGCTGTACTAACACTCTTATTTTGTATATATGTTCTGTTTATTCAATACACTTGTTCAACCTACTTTCCTTTCTTCCAAGTCTTCTTTCTGGCCCCCAACGGGCCACAACAAAAAGACAACTTAATAAAAGCATAAGTATTTCCTTTCAACCAAAATTAATACATTAAACTGAAAATAAAATAAACAAAAGATTGTTATATCCTTAACACTACAGTCTTATCTAAAATAATAACAGAATCACTTTGAACCAAGAGAGTACCAGCCAAGGTAGGATTGAAGTCTGCCTTTGTCTCAAGTCCACTTCATCTAATATCCTTCCTACTAAAGTCCTCTCACTCTAACAGCACAGTACCTTTATTTATACTATCTGGAAGTTTGTCCTTTTTGCTTACTAGCAATTGATATTCAGATGCTAAGGGCTTTTTTTTTGTTCATGTTTTATCAAATATGAATAATTTTGAAACTGATCTATTTGACCCATCAATGGAGCCCTAACAGATGGGGCTCTGACATAAACACACTGAGTCAGAGTGAACCTAGGAGTAAGTAGCAAAGGGCTACTCCACACTCTTTAGATCTCCAGAACTGGAGACTCATCATCAGATATAGTCTTGTATCATGCTCAGGATGCTTCTATTTTTTGGAAGGGGTCTTATCCTGCAATAGGGAATACAGTCAGTACATTCAAAACCCTGCTGACAGAGCAATTATTTGTAGAAGTAATTTCTTAAATGTTTCCTTCTTTTATAAAATTTATTATGCAAAATTTTATTGGCTGCCACAGAAGACCTCTTTGTTGAAACCTTTTAACTGCTTGTGACCGGTCCTCTCTTTCTTACTTGCCGCGTCAATATACTGGTTTGCTCAGGACTACGGTGAAGCAACAAATGCAACAACAACAACAATGCTGAGATTACTCCTTTTATACCAGTTTTGGCTGGCTGAAATTTGCATATGTCAAAAACCCTGTTCCACTAGAGATGAGACACGTGACCTACAAATTACACTCCCACGAACACTCATGCTTCTATTTTTTCTATACTTCCGGCACTCTACATGCAAGACACATTCGCACTCATTTTGAACTTTGAGGTAGGCCATTTTGCTTATCACTTCTCGCTTCTTTTTTTCTTCCTTTTGGTGTTGCTATGAAAGGAATTCAATCCATACAGCTTCATTGTCACATTTCATTTCTCTTGTTTGTCTGACTCACCACCTATTTTTATCCAGCCAGGGACGGTTGCTGGATTCACATAAATGTTGGCTGTTCTGCCTGCATATACAGCATACCACTCGTTATCTCTTTGAATGACGAACCCCGGTTGGCTCATTGGAGGTAGCAGTCTGCGGGTTCTGCCATTCAATTTCACTACATTTGTAGCATCAGAAATGATTCACAACACCTGGTTATGTCTCCACATGTAACTTTTCAATAAATACTCACAAATAGTCAAAATATGTTTAAGGTTAGCTGTCTTTCTACATGCATAGCCTTGGTAAGATTTTTTGGACTTCCACAATTTGTGGTTGGCTAGCATTGATAAATTAGATAATCAAACCTTTATTTTAAAAATTTAACAAACATAAATACATTAACAATATTTCTTTATAAATACTATAGTTAGTTTTGAATTAAAGTTTCAACACAAAATAATTCACAAATGATTGAAAGGATGCTAAACTGACAAACCAATCTAAGCCAAACCAATAAGATGGAATAAAAGTAAAAAATAATAGTAATAATGATGGCTATTCTGATAAAAAGAAGCTAATCTGTCTGAGTAATGTGAATATTTTTTGAATTACCCAGAGCTTGTCACACATGGGTACGAAAAGGAAGTTTGAGGAAGTAAACTTAGCCTTGACTGTAGTAGTTAACCGAGATAGTAGTGAGCTGAGGCTTAGTACAGGGTGGAACAATAAAATTGTCGTCCTAAAGAAAACAACACTACAGCTTTACTTTAAAACTTTTATTGAAAAAATCAATTCAGGTCACTTGATTATGTAGTAGAGCTGACATCTATTCAATGTAGCTGCCTTCAGCCTCAATCACTGCCTCGATACGGATCTGGAACTGGGAGCATGCCTTTTCTACACGCGCTGGCAGGAGCTCGGCGAATACTTGGTGGTGATCAGGCTGGCTTTGGTGTTGTGGGAGGTCATGTTGGTGATGTTCTCAATGTATGACCAAACAAAGTAGTCCAGCGGGTTCATGTCGGGGGAGGAGGGGGGCCAGTGAGAGAAGGATACAAAGTCGTAGCACTCCTTCTGAAGCCAAGCCTGGGTCTCTTTGGACTTGTGGGCTGGCACTGAGTCCTGCTGCTACACCCAGGGTCTGCCACCGGCCACCTGATTGCACCAGGGTATCACCACACTCATCAGCACATCCAGGTACACTTTGGTGTTGACTTTCAAGCCGACTTCGAAAATGTGAGGTGGCATGATGTGGCCCTCACTTGAAACCACACCAAAGACCATAACCGTAGCTGGAAACTTTGTTTTCATCACCCTGGGCATGTCCCTGTTATTCGTGGCAATCCAGATTTGCATTTTGAGGATGCTGGCAATGGTCCTGTTGTCATTACTTGGATTGGTAGAGAGCATGAGTCGTATAGCGGTGTATCTCCGATCTCGCTCGTTGAATATTGTGTCACTTTTAGACATGATAGAAGGCTCCTATCACTCTTGGGATTTGTAAACAACTGGCCAACTGGTAGATGTTCTGCAACAAAAAAAGAAAACCAGTTTTCATTAAATGGAAATGGAATCATCTTGTCTTTTCTTGGGCGACAATTTTATTGTTCCACCCTGTAGTCAAGGAGAGAGAAAGAAAAGTAGGAAAAAAGCATATAGAAACAATAGAAGTGGAATAGTTACTCTAGTGATAACATGTAAAAAAAGATGATGACTATATTTTAGAAACAAAATAACTTTTTCCCACCTTGAATTTATTCCCAAAGAAATAAATTTTACAAAACACTTCTATAATCGCATCGCATATATATTTTGTTATGCAGGTAGAGTTATAAACTCTACACTTACATTAACATAAATAAAAAAAACAAAATGAATAAATAAACAAAATAAAAATAATACAATAGAATAAAATAACATAAAATAAAGTAGAAGAAGAGTTGATTAGTTGGTTGGCTGGTTGGTTGGTTGATTTATTTTATGGCATATCAACCCTTTTCAGGTCCTTTAATGCCAAATTAAATTTTAAACAATTCAGAATGATTTTTGTTTACAAACAGTTAAATGTCAAAACAGTTCTATTTCACACAATTCAGTTTAGCATAAGTACACAGTTTAGTTCTATTTAAAAACAGTTCTATTTCAAACAGTTCAGATTAGCATAAGTATGCAGTTTAAAAGTCAAAACAGTCCCATTTCAAGCAATTCAGTTTAGCAAAAGTTCAGTTTAGTTCTATTTGACCAATAGATAGGACCTTATCAGATGCTACCACCTAGGGCCAGAGTGGATCTGGGAGCGATGACAATGAAGGGATACTCTGCATTCCCTAAAGCTCTCGCCTTACTGGAACCTCACCATCAGATTGCTTAATGTCATATCCAGGACACTTGTTGGAGGAGTCTTACTGACTGGGCAAGTAAAAGAAGTGGGGGTATTGAAACAGGCTTACTTGCCATTGAATGAAGAAAGAAGTAATAAGAAACCATTTCTCAATGAAATACACACATATGGTATTGGAGTTCAAAGTTCTTTTCTTTATCTTTTCTGGTTCATTTCAAACTACAGACAGTCTCTCTCCATTTGGGAAAAATACTTTTCAATCTAGTATTGAACATTTCCTTCTCTCTCTGGCTTGTCTTGATAATTCTGTAGGCTGGTCCTCAGAGGAATTCAAATTTTGTGTTGAATTACTTTCACAGTCCTTCTCAAAAATGTCTCCCAAAATCTACTCTCTTAGAGTAAGCTGTGATGTGCAACTATTTTTTTCCTGTGGAGAGAGAATACCCACTTTTGGTTTCTCTACAAATATTACTCCATTTCTTTGGGACAGAGGAGTCTAATGAAAAGCATCTCTAGATTTTTGAACCAGCCCAATGGTCATGCATTGACTGAATTGTTGAGATGCTGTATATATTTCTACATCCATGCCAACAATGAAACAGCCTATATTATGTTAAATCATTAATACACAGGATCAATGTGCAATGTGCATCATATGTATTAACAAATGGTATTTATCACTGTTATAGTATACTCAATGTACATAATGATTTTTAAAAGCAGGTTTTAATAAATAATTGTCTTGTTTTATTCATTTGTAAGCTTATTGTTTTATTTTCATATATATAAGTAATAGTTTTGTGCATAAATTCTATAAGAAAGCCAAAAAGTTATTTTAATAAGTTTTACAATTTTTTCACTCAGTCCTATGAAATATAAATGATTTTTAAACTGTTCTATTTGTACTCTAGATGGGACTCTAACAGGTACTACCATTCCAAATCAGAGTAATGGCAAAAAAGGGTACTCTATACTCCCCAGATATCCAGAACTGGAGCCTTAACATCAGAAGCAGTTTTATACCCAAGACACCCCTTTTGCGTAAGATTTAACACCTCTGCGGAGTATATAGTTGGCATATATCAAGCCATACTAACAGAACCATGGCTGCAAATTAATAAAATCTATCTAGAAAAAATGTAGTAACGTATAGGTACAAGAGTGGGCTGAAAAATTCATAGGCTGAAAAATTCATAGGCTGATGTCATAGCTGCTGTTGATAACTTTTTTGAACAATGAGAACAAAACACTACAACACTGATGATCACATTCCATTAATGTATCTTGGTCAGCTTATGTACTTTTCAGTCAATCCTCATACTAAAGCTAATGATAAAGTAATAATGAAGGTAAATTATGGAGATAAAATAGATAATAATAATAATAATAATAATAATAATAATAATGACGACGACGACGACTGGGGAACTTGGAAATAAAAGATGAGTGGAGACCATTCAAACTACTGCATTACTGAGATTGACCAGAATACTGAGAAGAGTCCTGGAGACTTGAGGAGACTTGCTGTCTAATGTTGATGTGAAAAACTCTCAAGGAGTAACAATAATAATGAAAATAAAGAGTAACATTAATGCAAAGTGTAGGAGTAAAAAGTAACAAAATTAAAATAGAGTAAAACTTGTAATAAAATTGTTATACAGAATATATAATGTTTTTGACTGATGTTTTTAAATGAGTTTTCTCAAACAAATAAAAAATAAAAATAAGCAAATATTTGTTTATCTAATGCATATTAGTCAACCTCGGAGAGAGGCTCTGGTAATGCTGACAATGATGAAAATATCAAAGAATCTTGCATTGCTGGAATTTCAGTATATATATATATATATATATATATATATAAATTATTTATTTTTTCTTTGTTTGTTATTCTTCATAATTTTCCTAAAAGAAAGGAGATAAATGCAAAGCAGAAAGAAATTAAATATTCATTTTAAAGAAAGAAAATTTAGTTGCCCTTTTTTCTTTTTTTACTTTAAACAAGAATAGAAAATACAATTATTATTTATTCCTTTAGAGTTTTTCACATCAGTGTTAGCCGATGGTTTTTCACTGGAGTTTGTATTATTATTATTATTATTATTATTATTATTATTATTATTTCACTTCTTGTGAGTTTTTACACCAGTTTTAACTGATGGTCTTTGACTGGAGTCTAAGTGAAAGCAAGTCTCCTCAGGTCTCCTGGATCCTTCTAAGCATTCTAGCTAATCTTAACCATGCTATGATCTGCATGGTCTCAATTCTTCCACTGATTTCTAGTTCCTTAAGTTTCCTTTTCAAGCCTTTGAGAACTGTTCCATGTGTGCCCACTACAATTGGTATTGCTGTCATGTTCCACAACTTCTTCAGCTCTCTGGCAAGATCCAAATTATTACTACAACTATTATTATTATCATGTTACTCCTTGCAAGTTTTTCATACTAGTGTTAACTGAATGACAGCAAGTCTCCTCCAGCCTCCAGGACTTTTCTCTGTATTCTGACAGCTCATCTTGTGATTTCTAATTCTTTTTACCAAGCCTTTGGGGATTATTCTGATTACATCAATTTCAATTATTATTATTAATTTTGACTGGTATTTTATATCCTTTAATCTTAACACCTTTTCGTGGGATTTAGAATCTGCTGACAGTATCCCCAGCAGTAAGGCAAGACCTACCAAAACAGAGGTTATGACACTAAACTGTATCTGATGGTGAGGCTCCAGTTCTGGAGATCTGGAAAGTGTGGAATATCCCTTTATTGTTATTACTCCCATATCCACTCTGATTCAGAATGGTAGTACTTTTTAGGGTCCCATCTATGGGTCAAATATATCTGTTTGAGATATTTAAAATGATCAAAAACTACATCAAAAACATTTGCAACAAAGTATGAAGTGTTTACTTGTTTAAAATGCAAATTATTAGTATTAGATGGGAATAATTACTTCTTCTTCTTCTTCTTCTTCTTCTTCTTATTATTATTATTATTATTATTATTATTATTATTATTATTATGTGCCAATTATTTGTATTAGATAGGAATAATTACTTAAGGCCATATAAAGGCTCATGAATTAATATCAGATAGGAATAGTTAATCAAAGATATATAAAAAATACATTATCATAATTATTAATCAGAATAGTTATTTGAAACCATATTTAAATTGCAAATAAAAAAAATGGGTTTAATATAACCCAAAGACTGATTTGATAACCCAAGCTGACATATTGTAAAACCAACTGACTGTATTATTTATGTATAACATCCACTCATGTATAACGCACATTCCTAGCTTAGAACTACAAAATTCTAGAAAAATAAATTCTTGTGTATAATAGGTGCTGAGTTTTTAGAATTTGTAGCAGTTGATATTAACCTAAATTTGTCCAACTTTTTATTGGTTCATACTGACTAAGAATTAGAATTTTTATGCTTTAAAGCACAACATTTACACAGTATTTAGAAAAAACACATAGACATGTTCTCACAAAAATGCAAAAAGCTTGTGATAGAACTAAGCTTACATTAGAAGAAACAAAGTTATAAACAAACTCACATTCTAATAGATTTTTCTATGTAACTGCATAAAATACATTAGTTTGGACTATAGACATAACTTACTTTCGGTCATCTTGTCCTGAATATGGTGAGGTATGTAGCTGGAAAAGAAGTTAATTATATAGTTTTTGTCTATAATACTCACCTCTAACTTTGGGGCTGAAAAATCTGGAAAAATAGTGTATCTTATGCACAAATAATTAGTAATATTATTTTCTTTCATCTTTTTATTTTAGATGCTTTCTTTCACATCTTATTTTGGTTACTATTACTATGACAGCAAAGAATATCATATATTAAAGACAACATTAAAGGATAAGCTAAATATGAAAATATCAAGGAAAATGTTTGATAGTAATTATAATAATACTTGGCAAAATATATCAAAGTAAAATATCAATAAAACAAAATGACATAGATGTAATATTACTCTTTATAAATAAATAATAGTATTTCTAACTAAAGAAAAAAATCAATTTAAATGTTTTTGAAATCTAAGGGGAAAAGCTCAAATTGATAATTAAAAAAAACTTCTCATTCATTTACTACTGAAATATTTTTTGGCTTATTAGTTTCATTTTTACAATTGGTTGGTTGGTTTCAAGGCATGTCAACACTGGTTAGGTCATTTAATACTGAAGCAGACATTTTCATAAGCAAATTATATGGTTTCAAATAATTAATATTTATCATTTGTAAACAAATAGCTATTCTTAATATAGATAATTTACACACACACACACACACACACACACACACACATGTATATGGTTTCAAGTAGTCTTAATGCTAATAATTAACCCACAATTATATGGTTTCAAGTAACTATTTCTATTTTATAATAAGTTTGCGCTGTCGCATTGCATCCAGTATTCCTATATAATACAAATAATTTGCACACAGTTATATGGTATTAAGTATTCCAGTCTAATACAAATTATTTGAACATAGATTTATGGTTTCAAGTATTCCTGCCAATAGTAATAATTTTCAAAGCTGTATTTGACCTATACATGAGATCCTAAAAAGTACAACATCTCTATGTCAGAGTGTACCTAAGAATAATAGCAATGAAGGGGTGACTCACCCTCCTGAAAGCTCCAAGACTTCTGCCTCACCACTGGATGCAGTATAGTCTCATAACTTGGATAATTTTTCAATTGGTTTACCAAGTATGTATTTATTCAACTCCTCCTCATGATCAGGATGTGACACAAGGTCAATTTTTAAGCAGAGTTTACTAGGTTTAAATTCGGGGTTTTCTTAGAATGGTTGCCATACCAAGGTTAAAGAGCCCAGTTTGGAAGGAGAATAGTTGGATGCATATCTTTCTTTCCTCAGGGTATTTAGTGCTATGTGAAATGCAAACAGCTTCACGTAGGATTTGAACTTGAGTTGCCATGTCCCTTTCCTATGATAACAACATTACACCATGAGCGCTTCCTTGCCAAATAAGTTAGACATATATAAATTCTTACTGGGAGTGTGGAGTTGTGTCTTCTCTATCACCAAATGGGCTTAAAGTGTACAGTGAAATATTATTCATAGTATCATAGTGCTAAACAAAATTTTGGACTTTTTGCTTTCTAGTAAAAACAAGAAAAAAGTTCAGATTTTTTCAAATTTTAATGGTATTTTTAAAATACGGTGTCAACTTCACAGTTAATATTTGTGGACATTACAATCTACTGAAGGTAGAAAAATATGCTACTTGAATCAAATTTTTGTAGATATGACTCTATTAAAATGTAAATATTTCATAAAATTTAATCATATATATATATATATATATATATATAGTTTGCAACACTTAAGAATAATAAATTATAATTTATATACTTTGTTTAAAGGTGACAATATATATATATATATATATATATATATATATATATATATATATATATATATATATATATATATGTGTGTGTGTGTGTGACTTTGTGATATATGATAGAAACATTCCAACTCTATCGCGGATGTTGAAATCTGGGATGTTTAAATCCGCGGATAAGAGCGAAACATCCTTATGAAGTCTGCGTCTGGGATAGTAAATTCTTTCAATGGTTTCGTAATTGTGGGAAAACCAAAACTATCCACTTTTAACTGTTTATGAGTCAGATACTCACCGAAATATAATTTGATTTTTTATTACCATCAATTACTTGTTAACAAATCTCACTAACCCCGTATCAAGAATTTGTGTTATTAAATCTACGTAAGTATTAGTTTCTTTTTTGTGGACAATGTTCGGCAACTTCCGTCAACTTCCGGCAGCTTCCGTTGGCGCATGCTCATAAGGTTCATTCGCACCCGTTTGAACACAACTGAGCAAGGGTGAAGTAAAGGAACTACTGTGGTCGTCCGTCTGCAGCAGATTAAGAACCTAAGCAAAAAGCGAAACAAATGGAATCCTGCTGAGAAAAAAAGTGATTTTTTTCGTTGCATGGAGCTCAACTGGACAAGCAGTAAGCGCTAAAAATCTAAATCGTTGTCGTCGTGTTGTGATAAAGGAGAGTCCAGAAACGGTAGAGAAGCGACGACAGTCCCGAGCCAGAAGCCCCAAAACCAACACAAACATGTCTTCGTCTAGTCCAGCCTCTTCGTCTGCCAATTCTAGTCATTCAGGTAAAAACGAACCCGAACAGACTCCCAGAGCACCTCACGATATAACTCTTAGTCGTATTGCTAATGGTAATGCAGGTAAGATTATTGTGAAAACCTTTTATATGTTGATTTTTTTTTTTAAGGGGGGTGATTTTTATCCAACCCAAGCGCAGTGGGTAAAAAAGGGGGTAGACAGACGTAATCTAGGTTTTTAGCTTGATGTTTAAAAAAATAAAATACGAAATTTATTCTGTAAATCTATCAATCATTAATCTATTACATTGTTTACTTATTTAACCTATATTTTTCTAAACAATGTAAAATTCCTTATTCTATTTTATTTTTTTAATTTTTATTATTTATTTTCTTTAACGCTTTATTTCGGATTTCCCCTAAAGAATGTCTTCAACTCCTTGTTTTTATAGATGCTTGTGTTCACTGTGTTTCAGCGTACAGAATTTATTTCCCTCTAAAAATAAAAAGATAAATATTCTTAGATATGTTTATTTTATATATGTATATATTTATATATTTTTTTTATACAGAGCAATTTTTTTCCTGTAGTAAGCAAAAAAACCTATATTTTTTTTTTTTTTTTTTTTTTTTTTTAAAGAAAAGAAATGAAGAGAACATGCTTAAATCCCCACATGGTAAGGTTGGTTTGTGGGGGGAAAACTTTTATTTTTAGTACTTTCAGGTTCACTTATTGCAATGAAGATTCTTAGGATTACAATGTTAGTTTTCTTGAATATTTTATTTACTTATTTTTAAATATTTATATTTTTTTTTTCTTTGCATTATCTACGTGTGTTTTATGTGTGGTCATTAAACTCGTGGTTTTAATAAAATCATGTTAGCCACGTGTCGAATCATAATTTTATTTTGGATGATAAATTCTTTTAATGATTTTTACAACTCTTTGATAGATCGATGATTAACTCAATTAAGACTTTATTTATTCATTCATTTATTTTTTATTTTATTTATTTATTTATTTATTTTTTTTTTTTTTTTTTAAAGAATCTTTTTCTAAAATCCCATAAGTGTTAAAAAGATTTAAATTTGTAATCTTGCATTTAAAAATAGTTATATTACCTAAAAGTTAACTAATATTAGTTTTAAAATGTATCATTCATGAAATCCCTTTTGACAAATAGACAGTCATTGTTAACTATTTATTCTCTAATTTTCCTCCACCAACCCTTTGTTTATAGCCGTGACGAAACAGTGTAGATATCTTGTTTAAGGAATATAAAATAAAACTTAAAATATTATATAAAGATATTTCTTTAGTTTTGTGAAAAATTTTTTTCTTGGACTTGCACAGAACTTAAGGATGAAAAACAACAAAATAAAAGGTGGGGGTGGGGGGAGAAAATATTACTTTGTTTGTAGGTTGCAAAAATTTTATAATGGTCATTGGGTCAAGAAAAAAATATTCAGTGACCGTATTTATTTAAAATTATTTTAGAGAAATCAACTTTTTATCTTTTGATTTTATTTTTGTTTTCTACAATTATAGAAATTGTTCTATTCATAATGGAAACTGTAGTTCACATTTTAAAGGGGAGAGAATCTTAAAAGCTAAAAAAAAAAATTATAACTAGGAAGATCAGATCATTGATTAGAAAATAGAAATTATTCTTTACTTTAGAGTGGCGGGGGTAGTAGCTTTTACAAGTACATAAAGCTACTTATTTGAAAGTTAAAGCTTGAGACCACAAGCATACCTAGAGAAGCTTGTACTAAACAATTACTCTTTTCCTCATTTGGAACTCTATACACGTGGGGGGTGCTAAAAGATAAAATTTACTCAAAAAATTTACACTTAAAATTTGAATAATGTTTGTGGGGTCTAGAATATGCTAATTGTATCCTTAGCTCAGAGGTTAAGACACCCCCACCCTGAAAATGGTGTGTCCTTGATAGGACACTAAACTGTATATCTGTAAAATCACCCACTGTCCTGGAGTGATAGTACTAATTATGATCCCATCTATGGGTCAAATCTGTTAAACCATTTATGTGAGCAAAGAAAATGATTAATATCAAATTACATTATTAGTGTTAGATAGCAATACTTGAAACTATTTAACTCTGAAAACAAATGAATTCTAAATCATTTAAAAAAAAAAAAAAAGTTACCTACAAACTATTAGCTTACAAATTCTGTATAAACAGGATTTGGCATTAAATCACTTATGAGGATTGATGTTGTTAAGCCAAATAACCCAACCAAATCTGTTTGAAAAAGGGTTAATATTAGCTAGGAATACTTTCAACAATATAATTGTTAAATGATATTCAAAAAATAGCAATAGTCACTTGAAACAGTATCATTATGAGTATCAAAAATATTAGAAGCTATAATGTTTACAAACAAATGATGAATAAATTGAAATAATTACCTGAAGCTATAATTATTTACAAATGACTATCAATAGATATTTGAAACCATATAATTGATTGCAAAAAAGATTGCTTTGGTATTTAATACTCAACAAAAACTGAAATGGCGTGAAACCAACCAAACTCCTGTATCTCTTTAAAAAAAAATCTATAAATTTAAGAAATATCTTAAAGCAGCACAGAATCTTATGTTTAAAAGCCATGTTGAAATTTGTCCACTTATTAGGCCACACTCAATTTTTTTTTTCTTGTATTTACTAAATAGTTTTTAGTTTTAATTAATGATTTAGACCAAATTTGATTAATATATACTTTTAAAGGAATGATAAACCTTTACTCACATTTTTTAATGACTTTTTGGTGACTTATTTATTTATTTTTTTTCATCTTGCAAGAAAGCATTGGGATATCAAGTTCTGAAGTAGTGGTATATTTTAATTGCCCTTTCAACATGGCTGTGAAAAGCCATCCTTATTATAGGATATCATTTTGTCTTTTTCAAGTATCTTCCAAAAGAACTAGTATTGCTTTAGTTTAATAAAACTAGGAATTGATTTTTTTTCTATTAGATTATTTCTAAGTTGTAAAGTCTACCATTAACTGACCCACATGATAGTTGACCCAATAATGTTTCTGCAGGAAAAAGCTATAAGTTAGAATAGACATAAAAAAAACCCCTCAAACTATGTGGTTGAAAGTTGATTAAAAAAAAAAAATTGTGCTGTTATTGATCAATAATTTTATTTTTTCAATTAAATGCTTTAGGTAGATTAAACTGGTTGAAGGTAGATAAATAATAAAAAAAAAAAACTTTATCTTTTTGTTATCAGTAATATTTGTATTGAAGAAAAAAAAATTGCCTGTTTTATCCAAATGTAAATAAAGGATGTGGAGGGGTAGAGAAAGAAAAGTGTTATGCATTTTGTTGTTGATAACTGGAACATCTTCCAAACAGATAAAGGCTTTAAATGCACTGACAGGAAAACTGTTTGAACATGGGGTACAGTATGTGCAGTGGCTCTAAATTCTATTGATGCACTCCTTATTTTGGAATGTATACATGTACTCCTTGTCATTACTCTCAATTCCACTTTGGTCTGGAGTAGTAGTACCTGTAAGGGTTTCCTCTATAGGCTTAATAGATCTGTTTTAAAAATTATTCATATTTGATAGGACCATGTGCAAAAAAGAATCTCTTAAACAACTATATAAATGTAAAGATGAATGCAATTCCCTAATCTCTAAGCATAAAATAAGACTAGATAAGTTGACATGTCATTAAAATCAATCTATCAACCATCTACATTACCATTTATATTTTAAAATGTATGTTTCATCTCTTTCAAGGGGCATTGTAAAAGTGGTAGAATAATTCTTTTGCTCCTGAAAGTATCTTATCTCAGATTCCTTCACACACACACTTATAAAAAAGTTAGATTTGCCTGAGGATGGTTGTTCATAACTTATTTATTTAGGAATATGATGCAGAACCAATTGTGCTCTTGTGGGAGAGCATTTCATTTCCAAAATGCAACTTGTTAACCCCTTATTTATTGCTACTTTCATGGAAGATGCTCAGATGAGCTACATTTGTTGGTTCCACCTCTTCAAGAGTTTCCAATAAGAACTTGCTGTCTCTATCAAATATCTTTTCTTTCTGAATGTTCTCCACTCTAGAGACACATTTTATTTCAACCGGTTCTTTCCTAGAATTTCTGCACTATGGACGTTTTCCTCCCAGCTACAACTTCGGATTTTTAAGTCCAGTATTTATAAATGTCTTGCCCTGTGTTTCTTTGTCTCTTTTGTAATACTCTTTTGTTGACTTTGATTTTGTAATCCTTTTGTAATACTCTTTTGTTGACTTTGATTTTGTAATCCTTTAACTGGCCTTACTTAGGGAGACTTAAGTATTTGAAAGAAATATTTAAATGCATATCCAAGGTGTAATTTTATTTTCTTTATATATAAAACCATGTGGTTAAAAGATTTATTGTAAAGAAAGATAAGTGTTATGTGCTTTATGAATATCTGAGTGAAAGATATATCAACTGAATACTTAAAATAGATCAATCATTACTATTTGTGTTTATAAAATTTGGTTAGGAATCCAGAGAATTTTAGTATTTTTGAGGTAGTGAATGATTATTATACACTGATAAACTCTGATTAATGTCATCTTGATTACAGTGATGCCTATCATTGTATCCTACAGCAGATATATAGACCAGAGGAAACAGTGGTCAAAACCAGACTATAAACTAAGATGAGGATGCTAACCCAAGTATAACAGTGCATTATAAATCCAGAATGATACTTTTCCTCTGAAATTTCTTTAGTTAAAACTAGCTGTATTCATAGAAATATTTTGGTATACCCACCCTGTTAGTAGGGCTTAGGATAAGATCCCTTCTCGCCCCAGAATGGTTGTACCTGTTAGGGTCCCATCTATGGTGCAAATAGATCTGTTTGAAATAAAAAATTTAAAATGATTGTCAACCACATTAATTTATTGGCTCTTAAGATATTTTGAAGTATTTGTTTAAAATGATTGAATTCACATTTTTGTATTTTATATAATTAGAGATTATAATTGTTAAACTGACTTTAGCATAAAGTAATAACCCATCAAGGATTGACATGTCAGAAAACCAACTAATCAGCATCTTTGCCCAGTTGGCTGGGACTGTAGAATATACTGACAGCATCTCTGCAGAGGGGTAAGACCCCCACCCAATGAGTGTCCTGTTATGACACTAAACAATCTGATGGTGTGGTTCCATTGATGCTGGAGCTTTGGGGAATGCAGAGTACCCCTTCATTGTTATCACTCCCGGGTTCACTCTGTCCTGGAGTGGCAGCACCTGATAGGGCCCTATCTACGGGTCAAATAGAACTAAACTGTGTACTTATGCTTAACCAAATTATTTGGAAAAATTCCAGGTTTGGTTTTGTGAAATAAGTACATCACTTATTGAGATAACTAAACTTTTCTAAAATATAAAGTAAATATTTAATTTTCAGGTGATGGTTTGATTTATAACAAGGTTCATTTTGCTGTTGGTTCAAGGTTGATAACAATTATAAAATCTATCAACAAAACAATCATTTATTAAACAAAAAACAGATTATTGAATAAAATTTTATTCATTAATCAATTAAAAATTGAGCAAAATATTCAAATTAACTGTTTGAAATGAGGCATTATTATTCTTTATACATTGTGGACTGCTATGCTCATTTTGGTTGCTATACTCAAAGTTTTGGCTGCTGTATTCTCTGGCCTTCTTCAGAGCAAGCATTTAAGACATTAAGTCAACCATCAGCAGAGAATGTCTTCAATTCCCACCATCCATACAATGTGAAGAAAGGGATAGTTTACTGCCTGCAACAATTACCCTACGAACATTACATCTACTCGTATGAACAAAAAAAGAAGAATGGAGAATAAGAGGAATATTGCCACGGTTTGTATATTCCTATGTTAGACATATGTCCAAAAAATGGTACAAAGTATCTGTGGTCCATATAACATCAGGACCATATTTAAAAGCAATTAAACATTTTGAAAGGTATCTCTTGAATCAAGCCTCTCATAGAGGAGAATAGGACCAAGAGCTGTGGGTATTCCACCCTGTGCAGTTGTAGTAGGGGATATAAAGGGGTAACATACTGCCACTTGAAAGTAAAATTGCATGTCAAAGGAAAACTGAGATCAGTTTTTGCAGAATGAAGTTGGAATGATATTGGAACAGCACTGTAAAATAAGACTTAAAGAATCGGCATGTATGCTAGGTCCAGTATAGATCAATACAATCTGGGGAACCAGTAATTAGGAAGGAGAGAGCAGATAATCCCAGAAATAAAGATCAAAATACATGAAGCAGACAATTGAGAAATTAGGTTTATAAATCCCAAAAATCTAGTCTGAATTATCCACCTGGACACTTCACTGAGAGGATTAAGATAGAATGATCTTCTCCTGTGGTTCACATAAAGGATTGTTTGAAATTCCTGGAGGGGTACAGTGTGTTACAAAATGCAACTAAGAAAGATTGGAGAGTACACTGGTCCATGAGTAGTTCCTGACTCCATTGGGGAGAGTTACTCTAACTTTGTCAAGTTATGTAACAAGCTTTGTTCAAATTTGTGAAAGGTGGGTTTTTTTTTTTTTTTTTTTTTTTTTTTTTTTTTTTTTTTTTTGGCAACACTTATGTAGAACCTGGATTGGGTCAAACAGCAGATAATTAAATAATGAACAAGATTATCTGTTTAAATTTTATTAGCAATGTCCTTATCTGTGTGGATGATAGTCTGTCCAGAAATGATAATTTCTAGTATTAAGTTGTTTGATATAAAATCGGACCTAAAATTGTGCTAAAACAAAGAAAATGCATTTTAGTCAGTTTTTGAGGAGAAATTATTATTCTTTATACACTGTCTTACTCTAGGGTTAGCTTGATTGTTATAGTCACAATGTTTCAGCTATTTTTATCTCTGGCTTTCAGGTGTCTGTAGTTGCAAATTTCAAACCAAACCTTATTCAATCCATGGGTATACATTTTTGTTTAGCTGTACATACTTAGAGGATATCTTGTACTTTGGTTAACTTTGTCTTTGTGATGTGGCTTCTGTCTCTTCACTGGACCTCATACCTGTTGGGGTTCCATCTATGGGTCAAATAGATCTGTTTAAGACTTGATTTGTATTTGATAGGCATGTGCAAAAACAAAGAAACTAAAAAAAATTTAAATTTGGAATGCAATGAACACAATTCTCTAACCTGTTGACAAGAAATAACCCTAGATAGATTGGCATGCTGTTGAAATCAATTTATTAATCACTGGACTTCAGAGTATATGGCTTTTATGCAAAACACAATTAAGAACCAATTATCTCCTCAAATTAGTTAAAAAGCTTCAGTTTGAAATTCCCAGAAGATTTCTCAGACAAGTATCTGAAGGTGACTACAACAAACAAGTTAAGGACACTAGTTTGAATTCATTAGCATATAATGAAGAAAGTGCAAGTGTATTAGTTACCAGTGTCTTGATTCTGGAGGGGTGGGATCAGATAGAGCAGTTATCAACCTGGAAATCAATTTAAATCATTGAAATTCTGTTTTGAACTAGTTATGTTCACTTCATACTGATGTTCTTGGAGAAAAGTGTGAAAACATCTCACTCTGTGCTTTAGAATGCTGTAATAGTTTATTGAAGAATGGGCGAATGAGTATTTGGATAAACTATCACTTGTGACTACCTTTCATGTCCGAGCAGTGAAAGCTGTTTCACCAATAGTCAACCTTGATAGGTACCCCTGTATCCTTTCCATTATAGTAATTATAATAAAAAATGCTTGGATAATGAGTGAATACTTAAGAATTGGGATCTGCTCAGGAATACAAAGAAATGTACACAACAAAATGACATTGCACATTGTGTATGATATTGAAACCAATTTCTGAGGTTAGGTCTTGGGTTAACAAAACTTTTTTTATTGTCTGGTCCATCAAATTCAAATATTGTATATAGTGCTGTGTGACCTCCTACTTTGTTGCATATATTATGTACCTTCTTGAATAGATACTGATTCTTAATGAATACCAATGAGTGTACAGTGTACGCTTGGGGGGGGTCTCTTCGATGTTGAAGATTATTAGTAAAGATGTAAGTATTTGGAGGCATTCTTACTATGTTTGGATGCTGAAAACTCTTCATAGAGTAGTTTGATAGCAAGGGGTCTGCACTCCCCCTCATTGTCCACTTTGACATGTTTTAGAAAGATTACTACATTCACAAATTTGAAAATATTTTCAAAGTATAGCATTTACAAAAAGCTGATTAGAATTGATATTAAATTTCATCAAACTACTGCCTCCATAAAATTGCAAATTGCTTTCCTGGGGGTACATGACTCGATGTTGAAGATTCCTTGTAAGAGTTCAATCTTTATAGGTGCATGGGCTTATGCTAGTGGAAGCAATACTTATTAATTAATTATATACTTATTCGGATAAATGAATATTAAGAATAAAACTACTTAGATTCATCTTTTCCAGAATTTACTCTAATACAATGTAATTAAGGATAATCTTACTTTTGCCATTAGTAACTTGTGAAACTGTTGGTGTTTTTTTTTTTTTTTTTAACTGTCCATAATGATATTGATTCTTCTATTCAGAAAGGAGAAATATATTTTTATTCACATTTCTTATTTATAAAAAGATATTGTTGGTTAGTGAAAATTAAGCTTTCTAAAGCTCCAGAGTAATGGCAACCTTGTATAGTTATTGGGATAATGCAGAAAGTCTTCCTTGATTGTCTTTTTTTTTTTTTTTATTTTATTAAAAAGATATTCAGAAAATAAAATGGTGGTGAATACTTTCTGCCATTATTCCAACATGACTGTAATCAAGGTTGCTATTACCCAGGAGCTTTAGAAAGCTCTTGGTTAATGGCAAATTGTACCTGGGGGACATAAGAAAATAATAAAATTTCAGAACTTTGTTTTTTTTTTTTTTAATAAAATTGTAAAGAACAATTTCAATCTGAGTTAATGTACCTTTATTCTCTGACTGCTATTTTATTATTCAGTTGCAAATTGGACTGGAAAATGCTTTATTCTTTGAGAACATTTTAAATTGTCAAAATGTGAGAATTTTAGTTATATGTAGAAAAAATTTTGTTAGCGGTCTACTATATCAAATATTTTGACTGTGAAAGAAAATTCTTTGTTTCCACTGGATCTCCTGTAAATGTCTTTCATACCAGCGTTTTTTTCTAAGCTCACTGCAGGACTTTTTTTTTTCTTCCTCCTCCTCTCTTTCAAATCTGTTAAAATATGGTGAGTAGTGGACCTTACCATACTGGTTCATGATGTATTAGCAAGGGGTTTAAATTTCAAGTTCTTTTAGATTGGTTGTCTCACTAAGACTAAAGAACCCAGTCTGCCTCTACAACTAACTGTTGTGATGCTGACAAAAGACATGGGGGAACACAAAAATACCCTTCAAGAGGGCTGGCAAAATCCAAATGAATTACTTTTTCTTTGGAAGAAAAAGAAGCTGCTACTCATAATTTCTAATCACAAGTTCTAGTTTAGTGTATGATAGTAACACTTTTTATTTTTAGGTAACGGTGTGACGACAAAATTTTTTTCTTTCGTGAATTTACTGTTAAAATTTGTCCTCTCTTTGCAGTACCACAAGTTATTTTTTGAAAATTTTTAGGTGTCTTTAAGAGTCCAAGTTGTCAGCACTATTAATGAGCCTTGTTTCAGATTTTTGTTTTTTCTGTAGTTGTTAAACAAAAGTGGTAGAATCTCATTTGCAGACGGTCGAATCTTTGTAATTATTATATGAGGGCTCCTTTGTCGACAAACCTTGTATATACTTTGTTAAAGTAGTTGTATTAGAACTCTGGTATACCTTAGTGCACTTTGTTCATGCTTTGCTGCCAGATATTCTGGCTTAGCTCATTCTATTTCAGCACCCGTTGTTGGTGGAACTTTGTTTAACACAGTTTGTTGGTAGGACTTTTTTTTATCTAAATCGCCAATTTCAATTGTTGCTGAGAACCTTAGAGTAATGACAATGGAGATTGTCGTATGTCTGTTCAGCTTTGTTGTTAGACTGTGTTCGTCCTACGTTGTTAGTTGGCCCGAAATGGTAATTGTAGTGAGTTTGTTCAGCCTCGTCGATAGTTTCTAGACTGAGACTGCGTTCATCTTCGTCACCAATTGTTGTGATGCTGACAAAAAAAAGACACGAACACAAAGGTTGATAGAAAAACATATTCAAGTAACAGAAACAAGATACAAGTGAACCTGGTTAAACAGTAGTTAATTGATAGGAAGCTGAGAGTCCAGTGGGGTAATGACTATTCGTCCACTATGGAAATGGTATCACACATGATTGTCTCAGGAGGGTGAGTCCATTACGTAGGGAGTACAAACAATACTAACTCGTAGTGGGGAGAAGAAATAGATTAATGTCTTTTCCAAGGGTATTAGTACAAAGTAAATGCAAGCAACCTTGGAATTATAACTTGGCTTCCATGCCAGTAACTATTATTTACCCAGACAGCCATAATAGATTTTTTTTTTTTTTTTTTTTTTTTTTTTTTTTTTGGCATGTCGATACTTGTTGGGTTGTTTAACACCCAAATCGGTTTCTTTTCTCTTAAGAAATTATCCTTTTGAAATATCAATGTTTTTAAGAGCTAAAGTTCAAACATTTATTTGACACAGATTACACCTCTACTCAGGGTAGAGATGGGTGTGAGGATAATGAAGGATGACTCTTACTCCCCAGAGCTTAAGATCTGGAACTTCAACCCTGGATGCAGTTTACTGTCATACCCAGGACACTGTTGGTTGGTGAGAATTAAGTCTAATCTGAACACTCTTCACATATGAGGTGATCAAAGAAAATTACCTTTTTCTGATGAGTTTCTCATTTTTATTTTTTAAATTTGTTTTAACTTTAAACTGAATTTAAAAAATTTTTTAATTTTTTGTGAAACATTATCAATTTTTAATTTTATTTAAGTATTTTCCTCAATCTTAATTAAAGTCTGTTATCAACAGTCATCATCAGGGTGTACCCAACAGCACAGATTCTTTAACTTTTTCTTGCTATCTATCCTTATTGGTTATTGCTCTCAGCAAATCCTCTGGACAGCATTCAGTGTCCACACAGAGCTAATAAGTGCAAGTTTTTGCTGGTTAGCCAATTCTGGTGTGCTCATATATTGGTGAACATCACTTATGAATTTGTCTTTACTTCTTTAGCAGTGCCCAGCATGTCTTGTTTATCTTAAATGGTTTGTGAGATGGGAGGTAAGTGACTGTACAGCTGCTGTTTTGTAGTTTGCTGTTTCTGGGATTTATTTAAAACATCATGCAGGATCTTTTTTCTAGTTCCTATCAAACTTTTTCTCCTGGCCTTTTTTAGTCAAAGTGGTGGAACTATACAGTAGTAATGACATGGCTACAGTTTGGAAGAGTTTTATTTTATCAGGTTAAATTACTAGTATATAAAAGCATGGTGTTGACAGATAAAAATATTGGATAGGTTTGTTGATGTTATTTGGACTTCTTGCAGCTTACATTGTTTGGTTTGGTTTCTTTGTTTAACAGCATATCAACCTTCATAGATTATTTAATACCAAAGTCATCCTCATAGAAGAACAGCAGTGACAGCATTTAACACATAGCTGGGAGGATAGGAGGATTCATACCCTTTCCCAAGGGTATTAGTCCAAAAGTGAATATAATAGCACTACTGAAGTTTGAACTTGCTTGCTTTGAGGCCATGGTTCAGTATTTTAGTCATTAGATTGAGGACTTCTCTGCAGCCGATGTAGAGAATTGGGCTTCCCAGATGCAAAAGGGAATGTAAATTCAAGTCTTGTTGAGTTTATTTTTCATTATTTCTGATGCATATTGTTCTTTACTGTTGAAGAAATGACTTGTGATAAAAAGCAACTAAAGTTAAGATGAAGGAAAGTAAAAGTTAGACTTAGTGATTGAATTTGTGTTGAAAATTTTAATTAAAGGAGAACATTTTTTCTATAGCAGTGGTTTTTCAACTGTTTTGTAATACTGATATGTCTTTGAATGTAAAGATTTATAGCATGTGATGTTTCTATAGCTGGGTGATGATTTATTGCTGATTGTTGTGAATTGAATTCATTTTTTTATTTTTATTTATTTTTATTTTTTTTAAATATGTACCCTGATTGTTTCTCCCTTAAAAAAAACAAAACAAATTAACCATGACAAGTGACCCTATTGATACATTTTGAGGAGTCTTTCAGTAGCCCCCCTCCCAAAGCTTTAGCTAGCTTTTGACTTGATATTTATGTACTTGTTTATTTTAACATTAAATGCAAAAAAGTATAATGCTAAACTGAATCTGGTGGTGAGGCTCCAGTTCTGAAGCTCAAGGTAGTGTGGAGTGCTTCTTCCTTGCTATTACTCTTGGGGGCCATACTAAGGTGTTCAGGTCTCATTTATGAGTCAAATTATTAGTATTGGATAGGAATATTTGGAACCATACAAATGTGTGCAAACAAATGATTATAGAAAAAAGGTACAGTTAAAAAAATACAAAGGAACATTGAAAATAGTTATTACAATTAAGCATTTAGAAAAGAATCTAATTTCAGCATTAAATAAGGAGTTGATATGCTATTAAATAAACCAAACTAAACAGTGAGACTTGTGTATATTGAAGAGGAATTGAGTCTCTGTCCTAATATGGAAAACGTTCCTGAAGTTTCATCTGAAATTATGAAGAACTGGCTGTTTTGGTCAAGTGATGTAGTTTTAAAGTGAAGCTTAAAGAGTTGTTTTGATACATTTTTGATTTTTAATTTCAAGGCATCTCAACACTTTTGGTCATTCGATGCAGAAGTTGTGTGTGTGTGGTGTTTTTTTTTTTTTTTAATTTTTTATATTCATTGGAATAAAGTTATAATAATTTATGAATGTTTATAACTTCAAGTTAATTATACTAGTAATTTTCAAATGGATCTATTTGATCCATAGATCCACTGTTACTAAATCTTGATCAGTGGACCGGGGAGTAATGCCAATGGAAAGGTTACACTATACTCTATAATTCTTGAACTAGAACCCTTCCTTTATTGGAATCTGCCTTCCTCAATGTCTTATAGACCTTGGGAAGTAATGGGCTTTAAATGCCATATTGTCCCATGATGTATTAGCAAGGGATGGAGAAATCATACAAAGGTCTATTTTCAGTATAGATGTTGTCATTGAAAGGCCGGCAAGAAAATGCAACTTAATCATTTCTTGCTTTTTGTCTAATACATACAACAAATGAGATATAGCTGCAAACCTGCTACACTAAACCTTCTTGTAGAACCTATTTTCTTGGAGTAAAACAAATTTTCTATGATTTGATTGAATTAAAATTTAAAAAAACATACAAGCAAAAATTTCTGAAAAACAAAATAGTCTTATAAGATTTAAAGTAGTATGTTAGAACCATAAACTTTTTATAGTTTTTTTTTTTTTTTTTACTTAGCTTCTGGTCTATAATACTTGTTACATCTGCACATAAATTTCACATCAAATGTGGCAACTATTACTGGACAGAGGTAATTCAGTAGACTTTCACTAATTGGACTTGTAATTTGGTTTCATCTCTAACTTGGCACGGATATCAAATTTTCAGGATCACTAATTTCAAATTTCTCGGGCTACAGTACCAACTTTGCATTGGTTTCTCTACTTGTTGACCGACAAGCAATTGTTTGTAGTATATAATATTTGCTTTTATGTAACCACAGTTATGGCTTCAATGTATAAAAAGTAATCTTGTGAAATGAAAATGCTGTATATAATTTAATTAAGAGATGAGGTTGAATTCTTCCAAAAAAATCAAACTATATCTCATTGTGTATTGGTAAAATTTGTGTTGTAATATTGGCCTTTCTGAACTATCTTTTTGTGTGCGATAGTTTCTTGGGACTATGAGGACAATAAAGAATAGAACAAGTTAAAAAAACTGTCAGAAATTGTTTTGACTCTTAACTTCCTGAAGAAGTTGAACACTGGAAGATGGTGAGAACAAGCAAAGAGTTTTATAAAGAACTAAGACAAGGTTATAAGAGTGATTTAGACTGAAGGGTAGTGAGTAAAACTAGCATAGTTCCTCTCAAAATGACGAGATTATTTATGCTAGGGTGAGTTAAAAAAACAAACTTGAAATATTTTGATAACTTAAGACACTATTCCATAGCTCTGGGTGCTTTTGCTGAGGTCATGGTGACAAATCACACTGGATTGTAAGATGCCACACACCTGATACTCGCTGAGCGCTAATTGATGGATTTACCCCATGGCTTGCAGCACGGCCTTGGAATCCACCATTTTAGGCCTACCTGATCTTGCCTGATTATTGAAGTTCTTGCAACATATGTAAAATTTCTTGAACCACCTGATTACTGTGATGAACTGTACCTTTGGGTCATTCCATATCAATTTAACTGGGCATTACACCCACTGACACCGAATTACTTGAAATTTCACACAAATGTTCCTTTTCATCATTTGGGGAAAATGTGCCTAATTATTTTGTGCTCAGTGACTAAAATTATTCAATAATAGTTTTTATTAATTTAAAAAGATATTGCTTTTTGTATGGATAGATTGTCTTTATCAAGTGGTAAACATTGCCTGGTAATAAACAGTGCATAGAATATTTGTAGAGGGTACTAAACATATGAAGTTTTCTTTCTGTGTATTTGTGGTGGTTGTTGTTCCATTTTCATATTTTACCCCCCCCATTTTTTTTTTTTTTTTTTTTTCATGAAACAAACATTTTTTATATATATATATATATATATATATATATATATATATATATATATATATATATATATATATATGAAACAAAATCTTTTTCCTTTATTCATTCAGAAGAAGGTTATAATAAAAATGAATATACAAAGTCTTTAAAACATTACATTTTAAACTACACTGCACTAAATTGTTTTGGATACAATTTTTTTGCCCAGATAATTTATCCATCTTGGACAAATGATAAACTCTACCACTTGGTGTCGTAGGAACATTTGAAAGTGCACAGAATATTCATTAATGGCACAAAACATATCCTTAAAATCATTTTTCCAGTAAAATGAATGTGATGGAAGAGCTGGGTATATGAACTTAATCTGAAAGTCCTTATTCTCTGTATCAATTTCCAGGACCATGTCAATCCAAATTTTGTCACACCTGCAACAAATTTCACTGTTTTTTTCTTCAGCCCCAATAGACAGTTCATATATTAGGTCATAGTTTTCATCTTCACTACATTGTTTCATAGCTATTTTATCTCTGATGAGTGGAATAAATTGAGCAAAACTTTTTGTTCCTGAGACTGTAGATGCATTTTCGAATCTCATGGTGAAGCTCCTTACTTCCTCCTTTTCAACTAGAATGAATTTGATACTTTCTATTACAGATTTGCAATATTCATAGAATCTATGAAAAGGATTTATTTGGTAGTTGGTCTTTCGATATTATCCTTTTCACTGTCCCACCTATGCCACATTGCAAAGAAATTCCATTTTGCATTGGGTCCAGAATCTTTCTAATGATTGCACAAAGTGGCAAAATTCTTATGTCTTGTATTACGCTGCACAATCATCGGTAAAATACTCTATATTTTTTTATATTTGGCAAAGTAGCTTTGATTATCTCAATTTTTTTCTCTACCATATAAACAAATGCTACTATAGCGATGGGTGAAATGGTTAATTGTTTAGCGCTATATTTTTTAAGGCAACAAATGAATTACGAAACTATTCTTTAACACACACACACACACAACAACGAAAGTTCTTTATTTGCAGCTTTGAACATGGTTTGTTTTTGTGCTGCAAGACTCGTGGAGTTTAGGCTTGTTGGATGTTTGAGACGAAATGGCTTAGCGAGATGTTGAGATGGCAGTGTGTTGTTGGACGTGTGAGGGAAGTATTCAAAGTCACCATGTAGTTTTGTGTTGAGAGCGGAGTGACGCTCGGATCGACATAGTCAATTTTTGGGGTGACAAGAAGTGGTGCCTGTGGAAGGCATGCTGAATGTTTCTAATTTATGTTCCACTGGGATTCCTCGTAAAGAACCCATAACTTAGATGGTTCCTTCGTTGAGTGCCCATGTTGCTACTGCTAGTGTTAAAGCCACAGCGAGATGTCCACACTGGGTGGCTTGTCTAGCTAAAAAGCATCGCTAAGCAGGGACGACCAGAGGCACGTCTGTTCTGGTCGCCGCCTCAAGCTAAAGAGGGTGTGTTTGGCCGCTCACCCGTTTTGCTAGCTGGAAATGAAGGTCCGGGCTGAATAGGATATGTCATCCTGATTGGGTGAAATTCAGTGTTGAATTAAACTGCGCGCCAAAACAAAATACGAGATTTTCCTCTTCTCTACACTACATTAGATGAGTTGTCACTCGACATAATGGCGAAACTTTTTTTTTTTTTTCCCCCTCATTGTTTTCAAGCCTAAATTAGTGTTACTGTATGTAAAGTACATTGTGAGGTACTCCAATGAAAACTCTGGTTCCTGTCTTGAATTACAAATTTGTAGTTCTCAGCACCACCACCCTCTTCCCGGGAACAAAACTTCACTATCACTAATCTCCTCCTTTCTTTGCTTTAAGTACCTGGATTGTGATTTAGCCGAGTAAGAATGAGGTGCTAATTTTTTCAGTTGCAAAACAACAAAATCAATGTAAACTTGACAGGATTCTTCTTGTGTTGTCAAATTTGATTGGTCATTTGTTGTCCATTGGGATAACTTGATTCAGCATTATTAATATATCCTCTGATGGTGTCAAATTTTTCAAGCTGCTGATGATTTAGGACAATTTTGACATCTATGAATCCCACACTCTGGTAATGGTATTACAATGTATTTCAAGAGATCTTGATATGATACATTCAGTGGTTCCAGTAATAATTTCATGTTTTGGTGGATAGTGTATACACTTAGAGTATTTGTACCTGTACTACTAGCAATGACATACCATTTCGTTCTTAGACTACAAAATTTCAAAAACCCCCAAGGATACTGTCAGGTTCTGTTCCTTGAATGCTCTGAAGAACTCATTTAGGGTGCACAAGATGAGTCTCTTCTGCTGATAAATATTACGTTTAATACTAATGTGGTCGTTCTTACCTGGCATCAGTCAAGTATCTTCATTATCTTGGTAAAATGCTTCCTCTAGCTGTGCAATATCAGCAGGCAGAGACTTGCCTCCTTTTGGTTCTGGCACAGCTAAAATACCTCTTTCCAAACACAATTTGTTCTGAAACACCAGTTGGCTGGGGTAGTAGAATATACCGACTGCTGCTTCTCTGCAGGTTAGTAAGACTAACCCCTCCCAACGAGTGTCCTGGATATGGCACTAAGCAATCTAAAACCCCTTCATTGCCATCGCTCCCAAGTTCACTCTGGGCTGGAGTGGTAGCACCAAATAGGGCCCTATCTATGGGTCAAATAGAACTAATTTACTTATGTTAAACTGAATTGTTTGAAATAGAACTATTTGTGACATAGAAACTGTACTTACGCTAAACTGACTTGTCTGAATTAGAACTTTGGCTAAACTAAATACCTTAAAGTAGAAAGGTTTTTGACAAACTGCACTTACATTTAAACTGTACTTATGCTTTAAATGTATTGTTTGAAATGGAACTGTTTTTGACATTGAAACTGAATAGTTTGAAATGGAACTGTTTTTGACATTGAAACTGAATAGTTTGAAATAGAAATGTTTTTGACAATTAAACTGTTTACTCATGCTAAACTGATTTGTATGAAATAGAACTGATTATTTGTATAAAAATGGATTTGGCATTAAATAACCTACAAAGGTTGATATGACATAAAAAACCAATCTGAAACCCCAAACACATCCATAACTTTTTTTTGAGTAACCAGTTGGTAGGGGCAAGTGTCAAGATCTGTATTTTCATTTAAGTTGATTCCACTGTCTTCAGTTTTGCTACAATAAGCTCTATCATTTCATCAAAGCACTTAGCTTTATATAAAATCTCATTGTTGAACTTTGAAGCCTCATCATTCAATGTTTAATAACCTACCTACTTTTATCTTTTATACATTGCATTGCAGAAAAAATTTTTCTGTTACCTAAATGAGTTTTCCCAGAGTAATGAAGCCTTTTTGTTTTCAGTGGAGAAATTCCAATGGCAGAGAATCATTCATTGATATTTCTCTTTTCTGTTTCCATAGAAACAGAAAGTATTTGTATCAAGCATTTCTATCATTTCCTCATCTGATACATGTTTTGAGTCTTCATTATTACTACCCTTTCTGATTCTGCAGATGTACCTGCTTCAAGCTCTTGTACTTCCTTATCTGCGACATATCTTTGTTCTTCATCCTCAGGAAGACGTTTGCAGATTTGTATTTGACAGAGCAGTTTCTTGTCTGGGATTAGTACCAACTTGGCCTTTGCATTGTCTTCAATCTCTACTGAAATTGGTTTCGAACCACCTTTTGATTTGCCTTTGCTTTTTTTTAAATGGATTACTACATCTTTTTCAAGCCATTCATAGTGAGTCGACAAGGTCTGTTTGTGATGGTAACAGTCTGTATTTTATCCTCATCAAGCCCTATTCTATAGGGAATAAGCTTTACATCCATTCCATCCAACTAATTAACTGAAATCAATCCAACCTGTTTATCATGGAATAAACCATGACATGTTTCAATTGTTAGCTCTGTACAAATAGAACAATTCATATTTAATTGAAAAAAGAACATGCTGTACTTTAATTATCCTTTGTACTAGTAAAAATCATTTCTCCTTGGATATTGGGTAGTAAGTGATTGATGTTTCAGGACCAGACAGGCTGGTACCAGTCCTGGTCATAGGAGGGTTATTCAAAGTCCCCAGTTTGACCTGATTTCATCTTTATCACATTTATGGCCTGGTTACCATAGATATTACCCCTACCAAGATAATGGTCAAATAGTTAAGGGACTAGATACAAATGGAAGAAATCTTTGATACAATTTAAAGATGTTTTAAGGAATATTTTTACATCTTAATCACTTTTCAATTTTTTCAGAATGAAGAAAATTTGTTTCCTGAATTAATCACGAAAATTTGTTAAAAAAAAATTAAGAATTATAACATAGATCACAAACAGTAATGAAAGCATTTCTTTCAACTTTGTAAATGTTTAGTGCCATTTACTAATATTCTATGCACTGTTGATTATTCTACTAGAAGCCAGGTTTAAACAATTTAGTCTATATTCGCAACAAAATTTAGTGCATAGTGTAGTTTAGAATGTAATGTTTAGACTTTTTGTATATTCATTTTTATTATCACTTTCTTATGAATGAAAAAAAAATCAAATGTTTTTGTTTCATGAAAATCATTTTGAAAAATTGTAAATATATATAAAAGAACTCCTCAAAAGTGATGAAAGCATTTTCTTTAATTATATAAATGTTTAATGCCAACTACAAATATTCTGTTTTAAAGATACATTCTTTTTTATCCTTTATATATATATATATATAAAGGGAAAAAAAATCAAATGCTTCTGTTTCATAAAAATAATGAATTAAAATAAAATTAAAACACAAACAGAATTTCTTTCAACTTCATATATTTACTGCCATCTACAAATATTCTATGCACTGTTGATTACCATGCATGAGGCAATGTTCACCACTTGATAAAGACAAAACACAATATCTGCGAAATATATTTAAACTTTTTTTGAATTATTAAAAACCATCTTATTGAAAGTCATCATGGAGCACAGTATCAACATTTGAGATGTCATGGAGAATTAGGATGATTGGCTTTTAATCATAATCTTTTATTGAAACCCTGCACACATACATAGAAAAAAAACTCTGAACTTGGTAGGGTCATATCTTCTAAAGTAGGCTGGAACCCCTCACAAAATTCTTGGGACTTGAGCAGCCATAGATATCAATAGAAAAAAATATGAAAATTGAAGAGGATATGTTTTCTACTGACTTGACTGTAAGCTACATAGGTGAAAAGCTGTTGATTTTGGAGTCATGTGTTTGGGTGTGTAAAATAAAATTTTCTATCCGGTATTGGGTTAAAATAGTTGGATATTTAGATTCTACAGCCCTTATTTGCCCTACATACCAAATTTCAGAAATATTGAATGCATAGAAGTATTAAAAACTTTAAAAAACTTAGATTCTGCAGTGCTACGCTGCCTTAATTTGGAGATAAGATAGGAAAATTATACCCCCCCCCAAAAAAAATCGGGGCAGTCAGATCTAGCACAAAATAATTTGGCACACTTTCCTAACTCTTGAAGGAGAACATTTGTGCCAAATTTCAAGTAATTCTATGTTGCTGGGTGCAGATTTCAACTTTTGCTGGTGTTTTCACATGAAATGACCCTTCACCAACAAATGTGTTGCTTTTGCTGCATTGTGGCCTAATTCGAAACTTGTAAGGTATGTTCTGGGTTGCACATGTAGTGAAACCATGCACAACATGTCAGTGCACCAACTACCACAATACTGCCAACCACTACAGGTAATGTGATATATACTGTAAACTAGCAACTAACTGTAAAATATTGTAAAACTCTTGACTCATCCTACTATATGGATTGGCACTTTACCTAATATTAGCGTGAGTGCAGATGTCTCTAAAGCACTTCTTGAGGTCAAGGGAGTTCACATGGCAACTTTCAGGAAGATTGACTCATTAGCTAAAGAGTCTGTTGGTGGACAGTTCTAAGGAATTTGCTTCACAAAACTCTTGTTTTGTGAAGAAAGGAAAAGAGGTGAGAAAGAGTGATAACAGTATAACACTAAACACTTATTGTTTGCTTTAATGAGAGTCAAAGAAATGTTAGAATGCTTATTTTGGTAAGCATTGTTTTTTTTATCTTTATTTTATTTATGCAAACAAATAATTGGCATGATATTTCAGAAATGATATTAGGATCTGAAAGTCAACACATTGCTATTCAATTACAATAAAAATTCAGTACTTATCTGTTAACAAATTTTTCTAAGTTTATATATAAAAAAAATCTTATGAAAAGTGTGATTTCCCTGGGTACTGCTAGTTTTTGTATCTTGTATATATGTATTTACTTTTTTTTTGCTATGACCAGAATATGACAGGTCAATTAAGTGGAGTACCACTGGTTTGAATTTAGTTTTTCCATCTTCTACACTGGTTGCCATACTTAGGTTAATGTGCCCAGTATACTCCACTATTTACTCATAGCTGAGGAGAGGATATCTTTCATGCCTTTCTCAACTGTATTAGCACTATGTGAAATGCAAACAACCTTATCCAGAAATTTAACTCTAATTGCTAGGGCAACAATAACAGCTGTTATGCCATGTGTACCTTTTGTATCTTGTATATAGCTTGGTTGCAATATACAAACATACTTTCAGTTTATATTTTGTAATCAAAATTTGGTACTTGTCTGGAAATATCCTGTTGAGGAAATGTCTTCAGTAATGTCAAAAACATTTTATAGAGATGTAATACTTTTATCTGGATCGTGAATGTGTGTTTTTCATTATCTTAAATTTAAAAAAAAAAAAAAATTTTTATGACTGAACATGCACACTTTGGTTCATTAAAACTCGCTCACCCACTATTTAAGTATTTCGGTTATATGGTGGTTCTGTGCTTATTGGACTATTTTAAATTCTAAAGGTATATAGTTTAGAATTTACTAGCTGTTCCTAAGTTGTCAGCTAAGTACCAAGATTGTTGCTGGTGATCTTTGTGGGAACCACTGCTTTAAGTGTGAATTGGATCAAGTCAAGAATTTACAAGACTTTACTTCTGGCACACAAGCCTCTAATTGTCTTACTCTTTGTAACTGGTCATTCATCTAAGTGCTGAGTTGGCTTTCTATATGTATTTCCCAAACTCCTCTGCTATGGGTAGGATATGACACACGATCAATTTTTAAGAATAGTACAGCTGGTTTGAAGTCTGAGATTACCTTTTGAATGGTTGCTATATCAAGGCTAAAGAGCCTTGTCTACCCTGCTACTAAAGAAGAGATGGATTCTTGCCTTTTTGAGGGCATTAGCACAGAGTGAAAAATTAACTTGTTCCGGTTTTGAACTTGGCTTGCAGAGTTCAGTTTTTACAATAAAAACCTTTTTGATATGTATGCAAAGTCCAAAGGTGTATTGTTTTTTTTTTTGTTTTTCTTTACTTTTAAAGAAAATAGATACTTCACTCTTATCTTGAACAGAGAAGTGATATTCTTTTGATTGCACTCTAACATTCTTGGTAACAATACATTTCTACATTCTTCAATTCTGTCTTATGCATGTATCTATTCTTTTTTTCCCTTTTAGTTCTTGAATTGTTTTTTTTAATACCCCCACTGGCAGATTCACCATTCACCAAGTCTTGGTTCTTGTAATTAGTACTTTTTTCTTCTTTCTTACTTTCTTTTTAGTAAATTATCTAATTAAACTATTCATTAGTTGAGGTAAACAATTTGTCCCACCTACATCTTTCCCTATTGCCTTTTGATCGTGACTAGTGTCAAGAAACAGATTAGCTAATTTTAACTTTAATTAACACATTTATTAACGAAAGAAGAAAACGGTAAAAAACAAAGACTGGGTTCTGTTGTAATCTCAACATTGAGATTTCATAACTTTCAAGTTTAACAGTACAAAATAAACTGACTACAGGGAGTCTGTAGTAAAAAAGACTTAGCTAAGTTGCTGTTTTCTAAGCAAATTTGATGTATTGCTACATATTCTTAGGCATTATGTAATTTAGATTTGGTTCACTTATTACTTTAGTTTAAATTTTCTTGAACCTTTCATTCAGCTAAGAAGACTTTATAGTTTGCAAAGGAGTAAGCCCCCCCTCCCCCAAAAGTTCTCCTTGGCATGAGACTTGACTGTGTTGGATGGTGATGTGGCAGTTCTTGGTAATGTGGAATATGCCTTCATTGCCATTACTCCCAAGTCCATTCTGACCCAAAGTGGTAGTACTTATTATCATCCAATCTATGGGCCAAATAAATCTGAAAATCATTCCTATTCGATAGGACGATGTGCAACTCCCATAAAATAAAACTTAATCAACTGCACAAATGTAAATATGAAAGTATAATGAATGCAATTCTCTAACCTCTTGACATAAAATGACCCTAGCCAGGTTGACATGCCATTAAAATCAACTGTAATTTGGATTGAGTGTTATTTTACTATGCTCTGTAAGCCCTATAAAAGTATTCCTTAGAAGATAGTTTTAGTACAAGTTTGCATTGAACTTGCTCTGAAGGGTTTGGGAAATGATATAGCCATTTTATATTTGGTGCAGATGGTTGCCAGGTGTTTTATTCATATCTTTTATTTACTGAATTTTTCTTTCTTTTTTTTTTTTTTTTTTTTTCAAGAGTCCCATCTATGTTGTTTCAAATAGATCTGTTTGAAAATTATTAGTGTTAGGTAGGAATACTTGATGTAATATCATAGTGTGCAAAAAGCTTAACTACACAAAAAGTAGATATAAATGCACAATGTATGGAAGTAAATAATGGAAAAGACAATATGGAGAAAAATTGAAAAACAAAGTAACCCGAAATAGAGAATTTCATGTGAAAGAAAGTCGACACTATAATGTTCTGGTGTTAATAAACCATTATCAGGACTAAGATGATATTGAGTGTTATTAGATCACCGATGGGTGTTTAATGAAATGCAAAACAAGGGAGAAAATTATATATACAGAGAAAGGGAGAGGCTACTGTTTAATCAATAAATCTGTTCATATTTTAAGAAATATCACGTGACTAAGGCAATGATGTTAAACAAATGGAACCATCAAGAGATCTAACAGATTAAAAAGAGGAAGAAAAAGATAAGAGATGAAGGAAAGAAAAAATGGTGGGATAAAAAGGGAAAGAAGGAAGTGGAAACAAATGGATGTATCATGTCACTAACTAAATATAGTTAAATCGTATATCATCCCTATGTGACTGTATTAAAATCAAAATTGTGGTTAGTTTTAGATATGTCTTGAAGGGCATTAAGATTTCCTACTCTATCTCTCCTATGCTTGTATATACATTTCTAGACATTTTGCCAATGTTTCAATTTAGTCTGAATTCAGTAAACCCCAGTGTCAAATGATATGATGTTGAGGACTCGGGTATATTAAATCATGGATAGTTTTAGAAGATGAAGTGAATTCTAATACCAAGTATTTCATATAATTTTAGTGGAAGAATTGTTAAGTAATGTGTGTAAGGAGTTTAATTTTATCCAAGGGTTTGTCGATGCTAGTTTGAGGTTGATTTCTATTGTGAATTTTAAGGGTTTTAGGTTTATCAAAGTGTATTAAAGGTTTGAGATAAAGGTTTAAAAAATGATTTATGTAATTAAATTCATCATTTAGATTTGTATGCAATTCTTGGCATAAAATAACCTCAGACAGAATACTATACCATTAAAATCCATCAACCTGAGTTCAATATTTTGGGCTGGGTGTTTTATTATACATCTTAAACTTGATAGGTTTGGAGAGATCGCATCTTAATAAAACGGCTTAATAAAGCAACCATCTCAAACATCTATCTTCAGTTGCCGTCTTGATTTGAGGAAATTCAATTTATTACATTTTATTCATTGTTTTTGTTCTGAATACTGTAAAAATATTTTAAGATTTTATATTAGCATTATTGGCATGTTATAAACTAAAATGTCTCAAAGTAGGTGGTTAGGCATTGGAAAAAAAAATTAAAGACCTCTTCCCTTGCTTCAAAGTTGTTTGTGCCCTGAAGTGAAGTTTGGATGTTATTTTGTACACTCCACCTTTTTTGTTTTAACTCGAGTAAGGATATCTGGGGTTTAAATGGTTTGAATAGTTCTAAAATATCTATTTACTTACACATTGTAGTATTTGTTGTGATATATTTATAGCTGTTGATTAGCTATTTATATTGAATATGCTCTAAATCTTTTCGTGTGCATCTATCACATTATTTAATGACTACAAAAATGTACATTCTTTTACAGGGAACCAGAATCATTACCCACAGAATTCAAATGGTAGTGCTGAAGGAGGTAGCAATCTCTCGGCATCAGCCAAAGAGTTTGTGCCTAAAAGTGCAATGGAAGTAACGGTAAGTATTATATATTTGAATATTAAAACCAAAATAAATATAGTGATGACCTTGCACTCGTCAAAAAAAATTCTTTTAAATTGACTCGCATTGATTTTTTTTTTTTTTTTTTTTTTTTTTTAAAGAGAAAAAAAACTTTTAGTCCTTTAGCTGTCCCTTTTGTGGGACTATTTTAAATTCCAGAGGTGTATAAGTTTTAGAATTTACTAGCTGTTCCAAAGTTGTTGCCTAAATACTGAGATCATTGCTATTTAACTTTGATATTGTATGCCCTGTTGGCAGGGCTTAGAATAGGCTAATAGGCTGTGTTCTCTGCAGAGGAGTAAGTATCCCCCCAGGATGCCCTGGGCATGACAGTAGACTGCATCTGATGAAGCTCCAGTTCTGGAGTTCTAGGTAGTGTGGAGTACCCCTTCATTGGCCCTGAGTACTACTAGTAGTACCTGTTAGGGGCTAATTCATGGGTCAAATAGATTTTTGAAAAATTATTTATATTCAATAGGAGCATTAGAAAGAAAACTCTTAAACTAAACACAAAATGTAAATAATGTGATTCCTTGACCTCTAGGCATAAAATAGCCCTAGACAGGTTGACATGCCATTTAGAATCAGATTTAGTGGGAACCACTGCTTTAAGTGTGACTTGATGGTAAGTTGAGAATTTACTAAACTTTACTTTGTCTAGCACATAATCCACAAAGACTGTTTTTGTAATTGGTCGCTCATCTAAGTGCTGAGCAGGCTTCTCACTGCTTAACATCAGTTAGCTAGCTTTAAACATGACTATGTATTTACCCAACCCCTCTGTCATAGGCAAGATGTGATCAATTTTTAATAGTACAGCTGGTTTGAACTCTGAGATTACCATTATTTAAATGATTGCCATATCAAGGCTAAAGAGCCCTGTCTCCTTTGCTACTTACCTATGGCTGGGAGGGAAGTGATAGAATAGTGTGTGTTGTTGTTGTGTTTTTTTTTTTTTTTTTTTCCTCCTCTTGCTTCAGATTCATTTACTGTTAATAACTGGTTACTCATTGGAGTACTGTCACATTTCCCAATTTATGATGTCTGCTAGTCGTACATTTTCCAGCAAAAAATGGTTGTCCCCCCCCAGCTTTATTTGATACAGCACAGTGTCCAGGATGTGGACTCTGTACACACAACCTGAGACTTCAACATTGACTCTAGTTTGATACATCCAACTTGCATACATATACGCGTGTGTGTATATATATATATATATATATATATATATATATATATAGCACTTGACATACAGCTAGTTCTGTTGGTGGGGCTTAGAATATGCTAATTGTCTTCCCTGCAAAGGGGGTAAGACCTATGCCCCAAAAAAGGGTATCCTGGATAGGACACTGAACTGCATGTGATGATTAGTCTCTAGTTTTGGAAATCTGGAGTATGGAGTACCTCTTCATTGCCTTTACCATTAGGTCTATTCTGGCCTGTTAAGATCTCATCTAGAGATTAAATAGATCTCTTTTAAAAACTTGTATTCAATAGGACTGTGCAAAAAATCTCTTAAGAAACTACACCAAAAAAATGTAAATATGAACACATGATTAATGTAATTCTCTAACCTGTAGGCATGAAATAACCCTAGACTTATTGACATGCCATCGAATATACAATATGAGCATTTCATCACTATTAACTGCATGTTCATACCATCATAAAATGCGACTGTTACACTTTGAAAAGAATTTAATGAAATACATCCTTAAAATATAACCAGAAATGTGAATCAAGTTATGATTTATGAAATAGGAAATTTTGACATTTATTTTTTAATTTAAATTTTTAAAGAACTGGTACATTTTTAAAATTTTTACTAATTCCAACTGTAGTAATCCAAGAATTGCTTCTGACTCCACAGCCTTGACACTGTTAACTATTAAAACTGCATTGAAGGATTTTCAAAGGTTGAAAAATATGCAACAGCAAAGGGAATGTAGTATGAATTATATTTACATGTAGCATGGCACTAAGTATTCAATGATAGTTCGACATGGCTGTGAAAGGAATGTGATTGTCTTTTATTACTCTAATATCATTAAAGAAAGTTGTAGAAAAATCTGATGTAAAAACATCTTTTTTTTTTTTTTCTTTTTTTTAATTTATTTATATATATAAAGCAAATAACTTCCTTTTTATATAACCTCTATCCCATCAAACTTTACCTTGATCCATTGCATCATTTGAACCTCCTTCAAGGTCTGTTAAAAGAAAAAGTAATACTGACATGTGGGTTTGAATTTAGAATTTTTTCCCCCCTGGATTGCTTTGACAAGGAAGGAAATTGTCAGAAATAAATACCATGTATACCTGTATCATTGCAACTACTTTGTCAGTCTATACCCATCAGAGAAAAATGCAGAATAAGTCAATGTGGTTATATCTAATTTTCTGTTCTTGTAGCTCAATTAGTGGAGCAGCTGATATGTTTGACCAGCCTTCTGTAAGGCAAACAGAATGAGTTAAATCTTTTTTCCCCCGCTCCTCATTTCTAATCCATACTGATGGCTGTAGACTGATCTGAATAATTTTGATGAAAATGAATTAAAATAAAAGAAAAATTAATGATTGACAATGCTATATCTAATAAGATATTCCTACTAATATTTGAATGAAATACTAGTAAAAAGAATTTAGTGGTTGACGATACTTTATCGAAATGTCACTAAAATTCTCATAAGTCTCTTATCTTTTGTGTTATTGTTGGTTGCCATTTTCATCTTCATGCTAATGTATTTGAATAGCCATTTTTTTTTTTTTTCTTTTCTTTTCTTTTCTTTTATATATATTTGAATTTCTTTTCTCTCTTCAGGATCCTTTATATATTCCTAGCCTTAAGAAGGCAAGTGCACTCTCAGCCTCAGCTAAGGAGTTTGTGCCTAGGTATAATCACAAGGTCTCAGATGAGGTTAGTGTATTAATTACTAGCTGGGTTATTCTTCATTGTTGAGGAGAGGGGGGGGAAATCAAGATTTAAATGTTATTGAGTAAATGCAATAAGTTATGTTGATGTTTCTGGGTTAACATTTTTTTTCTTGGGCAAGATGAACTTTTTTATATTTATTTTTTTAAACTTATACTCTTGACTAATCTATTTCATCTGTTTAGCCAGAATTAGTAGTTTTTACTCTAAGTTGATCTGTCTTTGGTTTGGCACTAAACAGCATCCAGTTCTGGAAAGAGTGGAGTCATTCTTTCATTGCCATTATTCCCAGTTTCTTTGGCTCAAAGTGGTATCTGTTAAGGTCCCATCTGTGAGTCAAATAAATTTCATTGAGATAATGTTTCAAATGATTTTAAACAGCATTCAATACATTGACTCTTAAAACTTTGATATTGCAACTAAGTATGAAGTGTTTACCTATTTATAATTGGAGACCATAACTGTTAAACTGATTTCAATATAAAATGAACCAAAGTTTGAAATGTGGTAAAACCAACCAACCAACATTAATTTACTTGCGGCAACCTCTAGTAACCACAGGTCTACACCATCTCTCCCATGTTTATCTTAAGATCAAGGTACACTATAGAGACTAATTTTCAGCCCCCAGGATGCAACAGTTTAGCTGCCCATAAGACAAATATGACCCAGCAAACAATAACTTTTTTAGTGGAGGTTCATCTGTTTTCCCATTTGCCCTCTATTTTAAAAACTGTTTTTATGTGTGAATCTGTGCATGAGATTCTTTAAAATCTTTTACTAGCTGTAGAACCTGCTGTGACTTTTGTCTTCTCTATGTAGTATTTCAATTTACAATTGACACCTTCCCCAAACCACATTGATTTGGTTTCAGATTTGTATCCCCGCCACATTAAAATAACCTGTGTGATGATATATGAAAATAAAAACTGTTAATATTTGTGTATGTGTGCTTATGTTTTTATCTTTAAGAAATTGTTTAGTGACAATTGCAATAATTTCTCTTGTGTAGCATATTTTTCAAAGACAATGAAAAAGCCTAAACATTTCCATTTTATAAACTGCACTGATTCATTAAAACTTAAAGTCCTTTTTTTTTTTTTTTTTTTTTTTTTTTTTTTTTTTACAAAAATTATACACCAAAGCTATTGGTTATCTGAGATATGAAGACAGAATTACAACTGAATAAAAAGGAACAGTTATTTATTACCCCCCCTTAAAATACTTATGCAAATTAGATATCCCATGGCTGATAATATTGCATGTTGACCATGTGTACTAATAATTTTAGCTAGAGGGGGAATAAATTTGTTTTTTATATTTCTATATATATTACATTTTAAAAAAAAAATTTTATCTTCTGTTTACATGCCATTTTTATTCATATAAATTTAGATTCTCAAATCTGATTTGTCCTAATAGGTTAGTAAATTTGTTAGTGTACAATGGCTAGTGAGATGCATTGCATTAGTTACTACTCCCCACAAAGCTTGTTCCGTATACAAGAAGCCCTTCTACCAATCTTCTGAAGTATATATTTACCCAACCCTTACACCACAAGTAGGGTCCCATCTACGAGTCAATTAGATCTGTTAGAAAATTATTCCTATTCAATAGGACTGCATGCAAAAGTATAAGTGTGCCATGCACACAATTCCTAGCCTCAAAGCACTAAATAACCCTAGATCAATCTGGAAATTTCATGTCTTAATTAGTATTTACAAATATATATACAATATTGAGTTATATAACTATATTGTTTAAAAAAAAACAAACTTTAAACATGCTCAATACTTTCAGAATAGAGTTGATTTAAAATCATGATCCTTCGATATTCCTCCTATTATTTGGTTTCATGTGTCCCATCTTCAGACTTGAAATAATCTCCAGTGGTTTGTCTGTTTTTAAAAAATAAAAGTATCACATGATATAAGGCTGGATATATGAGATTTTTTTTTTTTTAATTTTTATATATATATTATACACAAATTTTGAATTTTAATTTTTATACCCCTTCAGCCTAATCTAGTGGTACATAACGTGTTTATTCTGGTGTCTACACTTGTGTATCAAATCTTTACTCCTTTTTCAATATGATTTTTAGGGAATCCAATATACATAGTTTTTCTTTGTGTATAATATGCACATTGAATTGAATAAATGAAACTTGTGAAAAAAATATACTCACTGAAAACTTCTTTAAAAATTAAAGTTAATATTACTAATTTTACTAGTGTAAATAAAACAGCTGAAGTTAAGATGAAAGTAATACTAGTAAGACATTCAAGATAATGACATTCCCACTATTCTGATGTTCATAAGAATGTCATGTGATTAAGGAACATTAAAGTAAGTTTAGGGGTTACCAGCTCTGGTTGATTGCATAAAAAATATTTACCTTTGTAAATTAGATGACTTCTTTTAATTTTAGATTTTTATTTACTAATGTAATGACTATTTTGGATAAACTTAATTTACCAAATAGTAAAACTTTTGTACTGCCCGTCAGTTGGGACTGTAGAATGACAATGCTTTGTCACTTCAGTCTACATCAAATTTACCTTCATGTTAGTTTTCTAAACTAAATTTCAATTAGCAGAAGTCATTATGTCACTCTGCAACGTCACGTATGTCATTATAAAAGAACAAAGTTTCTCATTGAAAATACACTGAAAATAAAATACATGAAAATTAATTATGAAAAAGAATTTAAAATACAACAAGAACACTTGAAATGTATGGTACAAAATATTTACATAGAAATTGTAAACAAAATTCTAAAAAAGACTAAAATGTGTTTTTAGACTTTTAAAGTTTAGTTTTAGTTGTATTCTTTTGGGAGTTATTTACACTAGTTTTATGGCGTTTTTCATTTTAAGGCATTATATCCAGTTTACATTTAAAAAAGCTGATTACATCACGGCTTTTGGCCTCAATTAATGACATGGTGCTGAGTATGACTGTATTAACATGTACTTGAAACTATAATTATACTTGAATGATAATTAATTTGAACCATATAAATGCTATCAAAAGTATTGGTATTAGAGATGAGAATAGATTGTCAAAATTTGATTTGTGTATATAGTATACAAACCTTTTTACTATAAATTTATTTCCATGGATGGCACAAGTTAAATCCCAAAATGTTAACATTTTTATCAATATTTTTTTTATTTATTTTTTAAATTTAAAAAAAATTTTTTTTTTTTTTTCTTTTTTTTTTATTACTAACCTAAGCTTTTTCTTAGAAGTAGATGTTATGATTTTATTTTTGCATGTTATAGTACAGCAAAAATGGCACATTGTAGCAAGATTTTTTTTTTTTTTTTTTGTGTGGTCGTGGGGTTAAAACCATTAAAATGTTTGACTAGAACTTGTTTTATTTAAGCAAAGCACAAACTAACAACTGACGTTTTTGAATTAAGATCTTTTTTTTAATCTTAGTATTTTACTGTCACTGAAGTGTTGCATGATTTTTGTTAAAGTTGTCTTAGAGAATAAAGCAACTTCTCATTCAGTTGTTGTAATTTAAGTCATTTTGACATCTGGCTACTTATAAATGAGTACAATGATGGTTCAGGATTTTTCACACTCAACTTGACTTTTTTAAAAAAATTTTATAATTTCCTAAGGCAATTTTTAGACGCTCACTTTATTTGCAATTAATTATAAGTCTTATGAATGTAATGTAACTGTACCTTAAGTTTAATGTCTGTTAAAGCCATTCTTTAAATATTGTATGCAGTAAACTTAAAATTTGTGATATAACATAACTGAAGTTTTCACCTAAATGAATATTTTTATTTATTTTATTTTTAAGGATTTGTCTCAATACAGTTCATTTGCTCAGTTGTCTCAGTGCCCTGCCCACCTCAGTAGTTCAAACTCCTTGAGTGAAGGTCCAGTTGATGCATTCAAAACTGCCTTTTTCCACCTGAGGACCCACCCTGGAAATTTTGATGATTATATGAAACCTGTGGTAGACCTCCTCAAGACAGACTATATTGACTACAGTCTACTCTCTGAAATTGTTGGAGTACTTTTTGAAGAAGTATGTATATTTATTTATTTTGTAATATATTAAAACTCTTTGGCAAGTAATTGAAATATAAATAAAAAAATAGAAAAAGGAATTTTTTGATGAGGAAGTCTTTTTCCATAGATGGGATGATTACTTTAACTAAAAACAACCAGTTTACCAAAATGTTAATCGAGCATACATAGTAATTTATAGTAATTGATTAAATACACTTGTGTTTTAGATATTTTAGATAAAGCTCTGTCAATTATTATTGATCTTATGTAATATACATGCTAGTATTTCTTCATCTTCCTAATTCTAGTTATTTTTATCACAACTTTCTTCTGACATTTAGTAGTAGTAATAAAAACAATAATACAGAACTTTTGGCTTTTGTTGTAATGAGTAGTGTTTATCAAAAAAAAAATGGTACGTGATGTTGCCTTAGTTAAATTTTGATCTTTTCTATCTTTTCCAGAGTGTAACTGAACCAAATTTCCGGTATACTGGTGCCCGGATATGTAAATACTTATCCCAATTAGAAAAAATTGGCATTGACTTCCGATCTGTTTTACTCAAAAGGTTAGTATTTTAATGTTTTAGTTGATTTAACTTTATTATTATATAATAAATGGAGCTTTGTTCATCATCAAGTATATTTGTATTAATTTTCATTTTAGTTGCTTTTTATTGGAGCTATGATCATTATTTTTAAAATAGCAAGGAACATGTATCAGAGACAATAAGATATGGCCCCAGTGAATCTTGAACTGGTTCCCCTTTTTTTTTTTTTTTTTTTTAAGAAAACCTGGTTATCTATACCAATTTCTTTACAAACTAAATTATGAGAACATTTGTGATGCAAAAGATATTTAGTTCATTCTGCATTGTCTCCAATGCCATAGAAATACCTTAATGAAATGTGTGCTGTTTACAGACCTTTGAATACACCAACTGTATCTCCTAGGACTGCAGTGAACTGGAAGAAGACTCTTCCCCCAAAGAGTGTCCTAGGTGTTGACCCTATACTATATTTGATAAGGGTTCCAGTTTTTGAGCTCTGAATATCAAGTTGGTCCTTTGTTGCTATTACTCCTAGGTCCAATCTGATGAGAAGTGGTATCTTTTAGGATCCCATGTGTGACATAAGCTCTTCTGCTCCTGGATGTATATAGATGCAATGTGTGTAGGTGTGGGCATGTTTATATTTGTATGAATATAAGCAAACCATATGTATGTAGGTGAGCATAGGTAGCTTGTATGTATCTATGTATGTTAATATAGAAATTGCAAGATAAATTGAGGGGATTTGGCCGATTTTAATAGGTGATAAAATAGAAAAAATGAATTTTTTGATAAAAAGGTCTTTGGTGCTAGTATAGTCAGATCAGTAGTTAAAGTTTGTCTGGGGTATTTTAGTTAAAGAAGAGTCGGCATGTGAGTTGTAGGTTTCTTTTAGATTCATATATTAAAAAAAGAACTAGGGAGATGACCAGTTGTACTCATCACGCATACTCCCATCTATTAAGTATTCAATACTTGAAATTTGTTCTTGTGGGTTTTTTTTTTTTTTTGGGTTTTTTTTTTGTTTGCCTTTACTGACGCTTGGCTTGTGCTTTTTCAACCTAAACTTGTGACAACTAAATCTGCCTTTTAGAGAATCTGAACAATGTAAGGTTTAGGCATTCAGCAGATGAAATTGTGCAGCTGTGAAGAAAGCAATTTTCCACACATAAATCAAATTGATCTTTAAAAACTATTAGTACTAGGTTGGAATATTTGAAACCAGTGCTCTTCAAAGTGGAAGTATACATATTGTTGCTGTTACGCAAGTCATCAACTGACTGTACGTGATAAGTTTCCAGTCTCATATTATATAACTTGTGATATGAAAATGCATGAAATCTTTCTGTATTGATATTTTCATACACTGATACAATACAACAGAACTACTTGGAACCTGATTGTAATTGAAGGCTCTGTACAAACTCGCTTGTTATTGGCTTAGAGCAAATATTGTAGTGGTCTGTGGCACGCTGGAAAAATATTTTGCCAGTACACCAATCAAGATATTTTAAATAGCACTGCTTTAAACCATAAAGAATGTGTAGAATATTTGTATTAATAACTACAGGCTGTTATCACCCTGGTTGGCGGCTGATGAGGTTAGGATATCGCATGTGCTTTCACACGTATGATGAAAACTACTTGAAGCTATTATTTCCAAAGGATTAATATTAATTACTATAAGCCATATAATTACATGTATACAAATAGCTATTATAGAAATAGTTAATTGAAACCATACAAGCTATTTTTTTAATAGCTACTTGAAGCTATATTTGTTTACAAATGATTATCTTATCTGTTTACTTAGGCATTGAATAACAAGGGTTGACATGCTGTAAAACCAACCAAATGTAATAAAAAAGAACTAAATTTAAAAAGACGATAGTACTAACTAAAATTCTCATTCTGTTGATTTAAATATAATCTTGTCCTGGACTTGAAAGAACAGCTTAAACCAAATCAAAGAATTTAAAGCAGACTCAAAATCAAGGGAGGTAACACATCGTAATACCCTCCAGTCAAGGGACATAATTAACCAGGGTAATGGGTGCTGTTAATTTCTTTTATCATCGATACACTCGACAAACTGTTTATATCCTTCTCAGCTAAGCACTCCTGAAACTACTGTTCGCGTTGTAACAGTGGTCCATGATATTAATGTTTCTATTTATAAGTGAAGAATGATTAGCATTTTATAATTATTTTTGTTGTATCAAGAATTTGGATGATTAAAACATGACATTCAGTATGAATAAAAAATTTTTCTAGTTTGGACTAAAATTTTTGTGTCTAATCTTAACTAAAGCAAATCATTTGTCATAGTTAAAAAAAATTGTCAAAACTGAAACTATAATATTAATTGAATATGACTTGAATATATGTTTGAATGTTACTCCCTGTCATCACTTAGGATAAATAATGGACCCTTCCATTTTGATTGAGCAAAGGCTAGGAAGAAAACAGATAGAAAAAGTAAAAAGGTAGGGGTTGAGAAAGAAAGTTATCATATAATACATTACTTATCTGCATCAATGCAAGGAAGAAAGGATAGGAAAAGAAATGGTAGTAAAAGAAACAAATGAAAACATTTATTTTTGGAAGTTTTTTAGACAAAAAAATATTTAATAAATAATCTTCTGAAACTTAACAAATTATTCTATTTTGGTACATATTAACTGATTAAAATTGTCTGAACTGGTCTAATTACTCTAATTTATTTGCAAGGATGTTAGTAATGATCATCTATAAAATGACTTGCTCAAAAATTGATTCAATGTTCTCTTAATTGTAGGCATATGTTTAAAAATGCAATTATGTAGTAGTACTTCTACTGCTACAAAACAAAGTAATAAACAATTTATTCTTTTATATGGGATTCACTTCTATTTTGTTTTTGCTTTCACCCTTCTTCTCCATGGTGGTTTGAATCACTTGATAATTTTATCTTTCTATTGTTGTGGATGGGTCATGTCCAGTCTCTTGGATACTATTCAACAGCATCTGTTGTCTGGGAACCTTATGTGTCTGAAATTTCTGCTTTTCATGCTCTGCTTTCAATTTGGCTTGTTTTGGATGTGTTCTTGCAACGATATTCCCAGCAAGGATCTTTCTATAGCCTTCTGTGTCATAAACAGTCTTTGTTCTTCCTTCTTAGTGATAGTCCTTTGTTTGAATATAACATTGCTGGCGAGAGTGCTATTGAAAAGATTGGCACATGGGGTCTTGTCCAGTTTTGCTTTTGAGTGTTTTTTTATTATGGTCCTATTTACCAACCCCTCCGCTCGGGCAGGATATGACACAAGGTCAATTTTTAAGCGGAGTTTAACAGGTTTAAATTGTTTTCCTTCTCCTAGACTAGTTGCCTAACCAAGGCTGAAGAACCTAGTCTGTCCTACTATTTACCCATAGCTGGAGGGAGAATAATTGGATTCATACCTTTCCCAAGGGTATTAGTGCTATGTGAAATGCAATCAGTCTCGTCCAGGATTTGAACTCGTGTCGTCGTGTTCATTTCCTACGACGATAACCACTACGCCATAATTAGCACATTTATCATCTATTCTAAGTAGACATACTCTTTCAACAATGCTAACAATAAGAGAGCAAAGTTACACAAGCCCATTTGTGTAATATTGTTTGCCAATGGTCTGGAAGACTGAAGTTCAATCCTGGGTTGAGTCATTCCCAAGACTAAAAAAAAATGTTACTTGATGCCTCCTTGTTTAACACTCAGTATTATTAGGCATGAATCAAGAGTAAGTAGTAGCACCTTCTCCTACACCTTGGTCTAGTAGCTATTGAAAAGATAGCCTTCATAACTTATATACATTCTTTTTAATTGGGTTGTTTTCAAAAATGATTTTTTAAAAAGTGGAATTTTCGGGAGTACTGTTGGTGTAACATTAATGTTTTACTTAAGTTTTAAAATTATCAGTATTATTGAACTTTACTAACAAACCCTTGTCAGAATCTCACCTGTCAACTTGTTACTTGGTTCTAACTTGCTACATGGTGTTCACCTAGCATTAGTACCCCCATTCTATTTATACCTGATAACATCAACATTACACGTAGTCCTTCTGATCACCCACTAATTCAACACATAAAGAAAGGGAAACTCCCTGTAAAAAAGGCAGAAGTTATATCAATTGACTACAATTTCCAAGACATTGTAGCAGCTATTGAAAATACTAAGTGTAAACATACCCTACTACATCATTTTGTACTTAAATTTTCCAATTCTTTTTGCTTGGCATCTACAACCTCCTGTGATAGTTCTTAATCACCTGTCGATAGAACTGTACTTTCACGATATGGTGTCTTTTTTTTTTTTTTTTTTTTTTTTCCCCCCCAATGTTCAATTTTATCCCAGTTAACACATCTTGGTTCTTCCTCCTTAATGATGTGCACATTAATCCAATTTTTATATTTTTCCGACTGTTTTGGTTGGTAATTTAACATTTTTAGCCTGTTTCCATTCATCTTCATGCTTGAATTTCAAGAAAGAATTTCTTTTTGGTTTAATCAAATGCTCTTTATATTCACTTTGAGCAAGTTTTGTTGGATATCAACCACCCCTGCAGATTCCTGAGTATTTTGAGTGTAAGGGTCATCATAATTTGCAACTGTTTCTAAGTTCCTTTGTGTATCATTATCTTTTATGTCCCTGCTTACATTCTGGGATTAATCTCTGCCTTCCAGTATCTTTTATTTTCATTAGTTGACAGGGATGTTTTCTGATAGGTTTCACCATGTCTAATTAATACAAACTGACCATCCTGTCCAAGTATTACAGCAAGACCCTTCCAGCTTTTGAAATCTTTTCTTCGATAATACTCAATCACCATAAACTTATACAATATCTGAGTAGGAGTGTACTTTGGGTCTTAATGCTCATTTAATTTTCTCACGGGATTCCACAGCAATGAAATTTTGTCTTGATATATGCATATTGTTTATATTCTGCCAAACAATATCACTCAATTGTACTCTCCAATGCAGGTAGATTATCCACTAAAATGGGGGAGGGTATGGTTATAACCAAATACAAGTTGGTTAGGATTAAATCCACCAAAATTTTGTAATGAGTTTTTTTGCATTCACGGACCAAGCAAGGACTACTTCTGGTTTACATTTTTCATCTTGAAATGTTTTTATGAAAGTTTCACTGAGTATTAGATAATGCCTTTCAACTATTCCATTATTGAATGGCGATTCAGCAGCATTTGTTAGGGTCATTACATTTAATTTTTCATTCATTTGTCTGTAACTCTCATTTGAAAATTCTCAGGCATTATCACTTGGAAATTTGAGGTGCACCAAAATATGTGATCCACATACTATAAATTTTTTCTATTATCTTTTCATGGTTTTTGTCTTTATTGTAAAAGCTGCCGAGTACCTTGTTGCAATCAAATGAAGTCACCAGGACTAATTGTGCACATGTTCCTTTTTAGATCAGTACAAACTATTTGGTTGAATCTACTTGTGAGAGGTATTCCAACAATGAGATGCAATGAAGGATGTTTAAATTGTTGCAATTCTTGTGATATATGCATGAATTCTATGATTTTTAAAAACGCCTGATCAGCAAAATATTTACTCCTTGACAGCTTTACAAAGTTTCTCTTTTGATGCCAAATTGTCTATGTAACTTGGTAACCCCCCCCCACGTAACAAACACTTGGACTTAAGGCAGATGTGATATTTTTGAGTTATTTGTGAGGAGCATGTGAGGTATACAATAGTGACCAGCTGATGTGCACATTAATTTTATAGATTTATCAAATACCAAAGCCATGGCCTTATAAAAAAAAACAAACTAGACAACCTTTGCTTTCTTCATAGAATCTCTTCTCAGGAGTAATGGAATTTCATTATCAACAATATTAGCTTCAATAAGACCTTTTTGCTCAAAATAAAAGCTAGAAACTTCACTTTCTTCACAGATTTGACTTCAACACCATCCCCAAAATGAAAATTTGTGTTAGATGTTTGAATAGGTGATCAGTTTTATCAGATTCTGTCAATACATCCTGAAAAGCATTTAGCCACAATGTACCTGTAACAGTACAGGTACAAGTGCTATCTAGTATACTCGTACCCAGTGCTTCCTTCACTAAGATAGGAATTTCAGCAGAAAGCAACTTAAAATGTATATTTTTATTTTGGACATCTTTGGGTGGTTTGTAATTGTATTTCCTAGCCAGGTGTTTTGTTGAGTTGCATTTAAAACACCTCAACACTCTCCCATCTCTGCTAATCAGATTATTATGCATTTTAAATAAATGGGAATAACTGGTACTCCTCGAATGTTTTACATCCAGGATACCCTTTTACTTGTAGGGCATTTTCATGGTTTGTTATAAAAACAGGCTCTGATTTTACTGCTGGAGCATTACTTTGCACATGCCAAGCATTCATGTTCTTCAGACACATTAGCTGCTGTAAGCAGGAAGAAGGCTTGGTGGACACCTTCTGGCAATTTTATGTCAAACACCAACTTGTGGTATAAATATTCAAATTTTATTAAAAAGTCAGTAATACTCACTCCAGGAAATCTGACAATCTTAAAATTTGTTAAATGCTAGGTATACACAGGTATTTTTATCTTTCAAAAAAATTCCAATCTTTCTAATGTCTTTAATCCCATTTTCAGTACCTTTTTCTTGATGGCTTAAACTTCTCTAACATGATCACATGCTCATCCACTCGGTGAGAGGTAAACAGTTGCTCCTTATTTTTCCACATCAAAGTCTGTGAACAACTTCCATATTTCAAGGTCATTTTTCCTTTCTCCATGGTTGCTTTTGTCCACCAGAATGGGTGGCATTTTTAAGACTTGTTAGGATGCCATTTCATTAAGTACACTATCACAAAAACTATGCTCTCTTTTACCATTTGCTAACTTGCTACACTGTGTTCACCTAGAATTAGTACCCTTATACTATTTATACCTAATAACATCAATGCTACCTTCTTTCATAAACCTTGAAAATTTTCACTTATCAAGTTGGTGATCCTTGGGTTAAACATTGTTCTATTTGATGATGCCTGTTATCTTTTGATTTCAGATGTGAAAATGAACATTTACGGAAAGCAGAGTTGATATCAAATGAAAAGACCATACCAAGGCTTTGTGGCTTTTCTTTATTCCTTGCCGAACTGTTCCTTTTGTTAGAGGTAAGGTGGCACTTGACACTTGTATGCTCAACTAAAAGTTAATTTGAATTTAAAAATTATTTTCCTCTGGCAAAATGTTGTCTTCTCTATAACTATTGATGTATTGAGCCCCCCCCCCCTAGTAATCTCTGCTCGGATAATACTGCAGTATCTGTGTGTACTGAAAATAGTGTAGTAGTATCTGTACTCATGGAAATCTAATTAAATTTATTACTGCTGTCCAATAATTTTTATCTGGTATATGTGCTGGAGGGAAATAAAGCCAATGAGCTTAATTTTAGCCTCCCACTTCATGCAGCACCCTATCATTTTATTTGGGAAAGGAAAAAAAAAAGTTGGGTTCATTGCTTGAGGGACTCCAACAGGGAATGTTATTTTAGTCTTTCTTCTTCCTTCTGTCCAGTTGTGAAATATGAAAGTCTCCAATCTTTGAAAGCCAACCTTGTCTAATCGTACCTAGTGCAAGGAGACAGGGTAAATAGCTAGTATGTAAATGTATTTACAAAAATGAATGTGATGAGAAACAATATAAAATTTAAATATTGTGTGTGTACACCAACCAACCAACCAACTGCATCTCTGTAGGAGGAGTAAGACCCTCCTGCCCCCCACGAGTGTATTGGATATGAAACAATCTGATGGCAAGGCTCCAGTCTTGGAAATTGAGAATGTGGAGTATATCTTAATTGCCATTGCTCCCAGGTCCACTCTGACCCGTGGTGGTAGCACCTGATTGGATCCCATCTATGGATCAAATAGAACTGTTTGACATTTAAACTGTGTGAACAAATAACTTATGCTTAACTCAATTATTAGAAATAGAATTCTTTGACCATTTAACTGTGTTAACAAATGGTTGATGTCAAATTGAATTGTTAGTTGTTAGTGATATATACTAATATTTTAATTGTGTGCAGATAATGAGCTCATCAAGCTCATTTGAAAAAACAGGATTTTGCATTAATCAACTTACAATGGTTGATATGCCATAAAACCAATCAAGTACAGGTTCAAGTGTTTCAGTAAGCCATTTAGCTAAGTGGTATTATGTAGAACTGACCATAGATGATTCTAAGGGAGTACATTGTGTTTACGAATTTTAGATAGAACCTGCATCGGTAGTCTCTGGGATTCCATTGGATCAATTTTTTTTCATGAACATACTTGGGTATTAAATTTAAAAATTTAGTTGGTTGTTCTTGTAAGGTGGTTTTGACACTTCCTAAATTAACAAATTTAGTATCATTGTAGATGTCAATTTGTTGAAGTGATTACTCCTATTCAAAATTACCACTCTAGCACCTTTTTGTTGGGTTTGTAAATGATAATATTGAACTTGTTCTGTTGAAGTGTCTTAAAGGCAATAAAATGTTGATATAAGTAGAAGTCTGATTTATTAACCTCAAAACCTGCAGTATATGTGGGAAAAGATCAGAAAGGCAGGCTTTTAGAGTAACAAGTTCTTTGGAAGAACTTGAAACAAAGTTCTCTTCTAAAAAGGAAAAAAGTGATATGACCTAAGGTAAAAAAATAATACCTGATAATTATTAGTTTCTCATAGGTTGATAGACATTAGGATTATAAGTCCCCCTGACTTGTCCAGTAGGACGCACAGTGCAGTGGATAAGGTGTATGGTTGAAAAGTGCTTCTGAGTGAAATCATTTGGGGGTTGCAGGTTATGGTTAATGGAATTAGAACAATCTACTCCTGTGAATTAAAGGGTTCAGTTCAAGATTCTGTGTAGGCCCCTGAGTTTGAAACATCCTACTCTGAAATGTGAGTATAACAATGAAGATGAAGACAATCTGAATATTTTAAGTGATAAAAATTCTCGTCCATTTCTTGACATTTTGGTCGACTGTTTTTCTCAAATTTTCTAACCTCAATACATAGAAACCCTACCTTTTTACAAGCCTGTTCACACACTGGGATTCCTTTTTATCCTAAAAAAAGGAAAAAATTTACCTGTATTAACACTTTAGTCCACTGTGCTTTTATGATCTGCTCAAAAGCTGAACTTGACTTCATTTAAAAAAAAAAAAAACCCAAAAAACAAACAAAACTATTCTTGTAAATAATGGTAATTCTGAAGACATAGTTTCAATTACTGTCAGAAACAAATGTAACTTATTTGCTGCTGATACAAAGTTTGGCCCTCAAATGCCCAGTATATTTGAGACTCCTTTGGCTGGGTGATAATTCTACATATTTGATTTAGTAAATTAAGATCTGTCATCTGCTGTCAATTTGAGATTTGTTCTCTTATCTAGTTCTGGTTTTTCCATCTATTTTCAAAGGTGTGCCCCTTCATCATAAAAGCTTTCTAATTTACCTGTGCAAATATCATATATGCACCTCACAAGGATTTAAAAATAGAATTTAGCAACATGTGCCCTTTATCATCTGATCACATAACCAAACATTATCTGCTTGCTCAACCAATTAAAACTCTGATTCCACCATTACTTGACATCTATTGGTTAACCTGAACTGTGTTAAATCTTATAAAATCAATATATTCTCTATCCTTGATCATAAAGATCTATTTTCTAGCTGGCTATACTTGAGGCATTATAGATAACATCTCTCAAACAGAAGGAATTTAGATACTTCCAACTAAATATTAATTCCTGTTTGTCTCAATCTGAACAAGAGTAATTTATATGGAACTTTTTTCTTTTTTTTCCTATCAAGAGTTTTTTTTTCCCCCTCTTTTCTCCTACCTAATGGTTGGATTCTCTTATGGTCATTTTTCTGACAAGATATAAGCAGGAAAAAATCATTTTCAGAATGAATGTTTATTTTTTCTTTTTTCTTCCCAGGTGGAAAAGGGTGGTGTCAGTGAGAAATATGCAACATTAAGAAGTGCCCTCCATTCCTTGTTGGAACTGCTTTTGAAAAACAGTGATAACCAAACAGTGAAATGTGCCACTCAACTTATGAAGGTACTTTAATATTATGGTATTTAGTCCAATTAAGAAAAAAATTTTCCTGTGTGATGTGGCAAGTGTGTTGGACCTTATGTGGAATAGCAATGTACATTTCATGTTTAACTATGTCTTCAGTCATTTACTGTCTACTCTGGTCAAAACCTTCCAGTCTGGCTCCTGTTATTTTCTTCACCCACATTGTGTTCCTAGATATGCAGAAGCTCTTTGCAAATTTAGTTGTTGTCTGGAGTATCATGCTATGAAGTAGTGATAAATTGTATTACAGGAAAGAAGTGGGATAAACAACAACAAAAAAAAACACCAGTTATAAGAACACCAGCTATTTTATTTGTCAGGATTATAAGCCAATGTTAATCCTGTCTGTATTGCTACTAATCAAGTTATGGCCAACTGGAATATTAAGAATTGATTTTCTTCACTTGTCTATCATAGTTAAGTTATTAATAAATGGATATATTTCTACATCAGTCTGTTTTCTCAACCTTAACCTGGTCTTTACTTAAACTGCTTGAGAGCCAAAATCAACCTATTCATATATCATTAAGTATTTTGAATTTATCATTGTCTAGTATTTCCAAAATAGGATTGGTCCATCTGCAACAGTGCTGCTACTCCATACTGCCTTTGGTTTAGGGGTCCGTTACCATTAGGGGATGGACCTAAGCTGTTTCACCAGTAAAAAAAAAAAATACTCACAGCCTATTGCAAATCAGTCTTATTTTTGTTTTGTCTCTTATCTGCCATACATGTTTAGATAATGTGGTATTGTTGATTGATTCATGCAAAACCTTTTAGAGAACATAATTTGGATACTTCAGGTTTGAGACCTGCTCTGCATCAAGCACTTCGTAATGCACTTTTTTTTTTTTTTTTTTTTTTTTTTTAATTTCCATTTTATCTTTTATTACTTGCAAAAATATGCATCCTTTGGTCACAAGTGTTTGTTTTGATGTAATAAAATACTATTAATATTATTTAATTAGAAAAACTAATGAAAGTAAATAAGAACATATAGAAATCAAAATAAAATATTTTTCTATAAAATTATACATAGAATTGCTTTGTTTCAGAATAAAACAAATATTACAAATCAATAATAGTAATTATTTATTAAACCCAATTTGTTAAAATCGGTATGCAAATTATCCACACCATAGTCTGTAAACTTTTATTTCTTAGTTATATGACACATCGCAGGATTTGAAATGCAGTAATATGGGTTGTTTTGCTACAAATCTAACTTTTCTAGATTTTAATAGACATCGTTAATAGCTAAGATACTAATTAAGATTAAATGATGATCATTGAGAACATAATGTAAATGAGAAAATTCTGATGTTGGTGATGTAGTTGTGATTAGATGCACACATAATCTCCATTTTTTTTTTTTTTTTTTTTTTTTTTTTTTTTTTTTTTTTTTTTAATAAGATTTTTATTTTGTTTTATTTTTAATTTCTACTATTCAGTTAAAAACTAAAATGCCAATTCTAGCTTGACACAAAATTAAAAAAAAACAAAAACGCTCAACTGCCAACTTTTGGTTTTAAAATCTTTTGATTTTTCCAGACAAATGCTTGTGATTAAATTTGCCTGGTTTGATCAAAAGGTTGGGAAACTTGGTTGAGAAATTGGTGACTATATAAAAAGACTATTCTATTCAAAAAAATTTTTTTTTTTTTTTTTTTTTTAAAAATCAAGATGGCTGCCATTACTGGTCATATGCTACAACTTTTGTAGATATGCATAAGAAACCTTAGAGTTGTTTCCACAGGTTCTTTGTAGAGGCATATTATTTTTTCTCTTTTATTTATATTATAGCACGTTGAATAATTTGAAAAATGTAATTAGCTTGCAGGAGCTACCATTGAAGACACGAATTTCCTTGAAGATAAACCACAACAATCATTTGCGGACATATATGAAACGTTGAGTGAACTCAAAGAATCTCCTAAATTGAACAAGTAAGTTTTCTATATGTTTTTTATTTACTTGTGTGTGTGTATATATATATATATATATATATATATATATATATATATATATATATATATATATATATATATATATATATCTCTATATATCTCTCAAATCAAAAATTCATTTTCTTAATTATGCAATGATCATTTGCTCCTTAGTTAAAATCACACACATAAGAGAAAGAAACAAAAAACACATAGCTAATAGAAACAATTATTGCAATGTCTTAATGCGATATATTCACTATATTCCTTACATGAATACAATCATGGATTACAATGATGTATACATGATGTCATTAACACATCATAACTAATACAAATTATTATTGCAATCTGATGCAAAACAAATTCCAGCATAAAATACTAATATTGCATAATACTCCATAGTATATTACAATATTACATGTCTCATCCCAATATGTTGCATAATGATCCACCATACTCCTTTGACTATTATTATTATGCTTACTAATGAAAACTTTATTTTCTTCGTAATGCGATGATAATTTGTTCCTTAGCACCGCCACACACACTAAAGTTTTTTTTCACTCAAACTGTTGTGACTTTGTCTACACATCGCGATTCATATATACAGGAGCCAACCTTAGATTTGCTGCATGGCACATGTATCTTCATACACATACTAAACATCACTTATATGACTGCAATGCTAACATTCTTTTGACTTTTTTTTTTCTTTTTGTTTTCTCCTATATCTTTCTTTCTCTGCCTGATGATTGTTGTTTATAAGACGACATGAAACCTATCATTGCAGAGAAGCTTCTATGTGATTAAATATCTATAAAAATTAATATATTTGTTTATGTACACTCTCTAGTTGAAAAAAATGTTTGAGAAAAATGTCTTATATATTTTGGTAAAAATATGCCCTAATATTTCATGTTTTTTATATTTTGGGCCAGTTGATATATCGGTCAAAATGTGTGCATAATTTTTGACTAATTGTGGAATCCTGTGTAAACAGTTAAATTTGTGGGGAGGGGAATTAAAATCTAGTCTGCATGTAACTTACTGTGTTTTGAAAAAGCTACCTGGTTTAGTGGATGTTTTTTATAAAAAGTATATTCATCAAGAATACTTTATTTAATCCTGGAGTGTGTATTTAATTCAAGGATGTTTTTTGTGACACTAGTTCAGTCTTCTCTGAATGCTTTCCAGCCATGTAGGTTCACAAGTCCACCATGTGCATTGATACACATGTAGCACTTCTCTGCTGGGTGTGGTCCTCTGCCACTGTATCAACAGGATATAAATGAGATGTAACTATGGCATTCTATATTACAGGCTAACTCGTGGTGCAACTGAGGGCCAGAATTGGAGGTCTATTGAAAAATGTATGATATTTCAGAAATTTTAGAGGAAAATTAAGTCAACCATTTTTGAAAATACTTAGAATAACATTTCGATTCACACCTGAGGATAAGATGTATTGAAAATTGTGAAAATATGCATAAACAACACAAAGGGGTAATTATTTCAGATAAAAGATATAGTACTTATAATATTGAATCAAATATTTATATTATTTACAAGTGTCACTGAACCCTTTATTCAATCTATTCCCTGTGAATGAATGAGTTTGGCTTAAATTTACATTAGTTACTGGGTTTGACAAACAGAACCTGAAAAGGCCGGAAGACATCAGCTGAAGCGTGTCTATCACAATCAATCATCTCAGAAATATAGACAAATAAAACAAAATCCTTCTAGGAAAGTTTCAAAACTTTTAGAGCTGGTTCGTTTTCTGATCTGGGTGTGCCACGTTTGCAAAAACTTTTCAAAACTATATTTGTAAAAATGGAAGCATGCTTTTTCTCCATGTTGAAAAAATGAAACTCAGAAATAAGTAAGGAATATTACTTAATGATTTATAGCAAAACTTTTCCTTTATCGTATGGAAAAGGTTGAAACAAAAAATAACCTTTGGCAGGTGTGGTCAGAAGGAACTTTAAGTTTTCCACGGTCAGTTAAATTGGTATATTTTCCATACTTTTCTTAAAAAATTGGTTTTACATTTACTGGGTTGACTATCATTTCTTGTAATGTATCCAACTATGTACATAAGAGACATTTTTATTTCATTAGAAAGATGATTCTAAATTTTCCAGATTGTCAAATATTTCTGAATTGTACTCACAAAGTTTATAATCACAAAATGTACATTGGTGACCTGGATTAACATCAAATTCATCAATATTTACATTTTGATTTAAAAGTAATATGCAGCTTTTCAATACACTATTGAACATTAATAAAATAGGTGCCACTTGTTCCTTGGCGAATTTTACCAAATTCTTTTTCTAATGGATCAGTTGAAAATTGCCCAAGTAGTACATATTTATGACTTGTAGCTAAAAGGTGTTGACATAGACTAACAATTCCATTGCAAGTATGATGTATGGCAATAGCAGTGTTTTGGGATAATTGTTTTTTACGATTACCTTGACTGCCAGGCAGGTTAAGTACCAAATTCAGTGATAAAATCAAGTCGCGTGTTATTTAGAGATCTGATTTCAGCTTGTAGAGGATCATTACATAATTTATCAATTTGAAGAGACTTAACATTTTAAAATTTTCCATGTCAAAACATTGCTTATGAAGAGGGCAGTATCATTATCTACCCTTATTCCAGACTGAGTGAGAAGTGTATGGTTTTTTTTTTTTTTTTTTTTTTGTAACCCCCCCCCCCGGAAACACTCTGAAGCAAGTAGAAACCTGTTTTCTTTCTATTGGCTTTGGAGCAATGGAAATTTCATTTAAATCTATAAGTTTGACTAGTCTTTGAGATTCAAAACAATATAACTGTTTAAGATGTGCCTATTTTGAAACTCCATCAAAGATTTGTTGTTTTTTTTTTTTTTTTCTGTCAGCCACAAATTGCTAATATTTTTCAATAGATGAATCTTCAGTTAACCAAGATTTTTCAGGAAGTGTAGGATATAATTTTAAAAAAGCTTGATTTATTTGGTTGCCATCACATAATGGCCTTTACATCAGCTGGTACAGAAGTGATGGCCTAGACTGTTAACTCAACTGGGGCAGTAGAATACACCGACTGCTTTTCTGCAGAGGGGTAAGACCCCCCCCTCCGAGTGTCCTGGATATGACACGAAACAATCTGATGGTGAGGTTCCAGCAATGCTGGAGCTTTGGGGAATGCGGAGTACCCCTTCATTGCCATTGCTCCCAGGTCCACTCTGGCCCGGAGTGGTAGCACCTGATAGGGTCCTATCTATGGGTTAAATAGAACAAAACCGTGCTTCTTTCACTATACTGATTTTTGCATTTAAACTGCGTATCTATGCTAAACTGAATTGTTTAAAATAGAACTGTTTTGACATTGGAGCTGCATACTAGTGCTGAACTGAATTGCTTGAAATAGAACTGTTTTTGACATCTAAACTGTGTACTTATGCTGAACTGAATTATCTGAAATAAAACTGTCTGACATTTAAATCTGTATTGCCCAGTCAGCTGGGGCTGTAGAATACACTGACAGCACCTCTGCAGAGGGGTAAGACCCCCCCCCCCATTAATGAGTGTCCTGGATCTGACACTAAACAATCTGATGGTGAAGTTCCAGCAATGCTGGAGCTTTGGGGAATGCAGAGTACCCCTTCATTGCCATCGCTCCCAGGTCTACTCTGGCCCGGAATGGTAGCACCTGATACGGCCCTATTTATGGGTTATATAGAAATAACAGCATACTTATGCTAAAATGAATTGAGTAAACTTAATAGCTTGAAATAGAAACGTTTTTGACAATTAAACCGTACTTACTTAAACTGCGTGCTCATGCTTAACTGAATTATTTCAAATAGAACTTTTTTTCGACATTAAAACTGTATTTACACTTAACTGAATTGTTACATATAACTGCTTGAATAGTTTGAAATGGAAATGTTTTTGACCATTAAACTGTGTACTTATGCTAAACTAAACTATTTTCAATAGAACAGATTATTTACATAAAAATGGATTTGGCGTTAAATAACCTACAAAGGTTGATATGCCATAAAACCAAACAAACTAAATCAACTGTTAATTTTGAAATTGGAATCAATTTTGTAAGAAATTTTGGACCCCCATTGAGACATCAACCAAGTACTGTTTGAGCAAGTAGAGATGGATTGTCAACTGATTTACCAAATAGTTGTTTGCCATGATATAGCAACATTTTATATATATGATCTCATCATGGAGAATTATGCACCCTTTTTGACTGGTATTAAGAGTATTAAATATAAATAACAAAGATTTTTTTTTTTCATAAGTTTTTGAAACTCTTGACATCATCTTTCCTAATGTTGCTAATGAAGGTATTTGAAAATCATCTCTTAATCTATTAGACAATGTCTGATATTGTATGGTACCCAAAAGCACATATAACTATATCTAAGCTGTATTTTATTCCAACCATTTTGGAAGCTATTACTAAAAATTGTTGACTCCAGATACTTTTCTTGTGATCAAAAGCCATAGAATTTAATCAGATAATTTCTTCCAGTTTTGACTAAGTATCAACTGTATTTATACGGTTTCTGGACAGGCTGCTAATATAACTTAATGCATGAAATTTTTCAAAGTGCATTGTTATAAATTCTCAACATAGGAGAGGAATACCATCCACAAATTTTGATGATTGAACAGTTAAAATATTTTCATCAAAAAATGCTACAACTGGACATACCAAGTCTTTTTCGTTGTTAAGCTGACTTTCAAATTTGTATAATTTATTCAAATTGCCACCTCTCCTTAAACAAAACAAAAAAGCCTCCCCCTCCCAAAATGACGAAATGAATAGCTTCCTCTACCCCCAAATATATTTTTTAAATTCATTAGTAATTAAACATTAGAACAGAAGAGATAAGAAACAAGCCTGTGCTGCCATGAAGTTAAAAGGTTCAATACTGGTCAGTACAATGTCTTTAAGTCCTACTAATTTAAAATGCCGAAATTTTTACAAAATTGCACGCTGATATTTTCATTTCTTTGTAAAATGCCGCTTGTCTAATGTATTTTAAATGTAAAGACATTTTTTGCAGTAAATCCAAATTGAATATATGACTCTGGTTGACTGTATGAGTATACACGGCAAACAGGTTTTGAATCTTTTCTAAAAGCTTAGAAGTCCCACAGTTTGCCCACCCCCATAGCAGTTAATAAGAAAACAAACCAACCCAAGTAAAATTCGAAATGCCACCTCTCCTTAAATAAACAAACAAAAAAAAACACACGTTAGAGCCAGTATCAGAAGACAGGTGAAAATATACCCAAAAATTTCTTTAAATATACATTAGTCCTGAACTTTAACAAGTTAAAAAACTTAAGGTAAAAGAAAGCCCCCCCCCTTTTTTTTTTTATATACACGAACACATAGGAAGCAGCATGATGGACGTAAAGGCATGCAAATAAACCCTTTGACCGCTAAGTGCAATGCCTAACTTTGTCCTGGACGTGTGAGTCTTGTGGCTTAATGCTCAGGATTTTCAGTTCGATTGGGGAACTACTGCTGCTCATCTGTAAGAGTGGCTTCTATAGATGAGAATAAAAACAGCCATTGAAAGATAACCATGACCCACACTCAAACCACATACATAAACCGCATTGCTCTTCGTGTGGGTAAAAAAAGGGGCACGTCCTGTTGAGGTTGGAGCCTTGGCCTCAGTGTTCAAAAAATCAGTTACAGAGCTCAAACAAAAACTACTAAAATGCAAACAAACGATACAAATAGTGGCATTTAATGTTAGAACCCTAAATAGAATAGGTCAACTACCAGAGTTGACTGCATCAGCTGTAGAACATAAGATAGACATAATTTGCATACAAGAACACCGATACACTCACACCGAAGATATCAAATATCCCGAAACTGGCAATGAATGGATGCTAGCCACTGTATCGGTATGGAAAAACTCTGTCAATGCCACAGTAGGAGGGGTAGGAATGCTTATAGGACCAAGAGCGTTAAAAACACTTAATAGCATTGAAAGAATACAACCTAGGATGATGGCAGCTACGTTTAATGGCAACCCCAAAGCAACAATCATCTCCTGCTACAGCCCTACCAATGTTAGTGAAGAAACCGAACTAGTCACCTTCTACGAGGAGCTATCCTCTCTAGTGTGTAACATTTCGAAACACAACCTGCTAGCCTTCACAACACATCAAATAGGAATAGACAACATCTGATTTCATGATAGAAAATAGATTAACATGCCTCAATACAAACTATCAAAAAAGAGGGAAAATTATGGACCTACACATATGTGAACAATAGTAAAGCACAGATAGACTACATCTTTATAAACAAGAAATGAAAAAATAGTGTGATGAATTGCAAGGCATACTCCTTTTGAAGGTGTGTCCTCCAATCATCAAATAGTCACGGCCAAATTATGACTTAGCCTATGAAAAAACGCCATACGAACAGCGACCACTAAGCACTGTGACTGGGCCCTACTTAACAGAGATATTAAAGACAAATATGTATTAGAATTAAGAAACAGATTCGAGACACTACAAGAGAAGACAGAGAAAGGTACCCCAAATGATGAATATGAGAATTTCGTTGATGCACACCTCGAGGCGGCATCAAAGTGTATTCCAAAAAACCTAGAACTAAATATAGTCCCATGGGAAACGTTAGCGGTTTGAGAAAAACATGCACTTGTGAAAACTGCCTCCAAAAGCTATCGGAAGAACCTAACAAACACAAATGCCCGAAAACTAGAAAAGGCACAATATCAGTTAGCAGGCATATATCTAAAAGAACAGACAGAATACATACAAAATCAGATAAGATTAGAGACTCAGTGGAAGATAGGCAATCTAGGATAGCCTGGCAAACAAACGAAGTGAATAGAAGGAAAAGCACAGCCAAAGCAAAATTGAAAGCTGCAAACCAGCAAGAAAGAATAAAACTGTGGAAACAGCATTTCGAAAATCTACTAGGAAACCCACCGAAAGTAACGAATGAACCGATCACCAGAATTATCAGTAAGCAATTAGACATTAAACTAGGTCCATTCACCAAAGAAGAACTCGACTAGGTTCTTAGAAAAATTAAAAATAGGAAAGCTGCCGGGCTTGACGAGATTCTCCCAGAAGTATGGAAGACCAGACAATTCGACGACATACAGCTCCGACAATGCAACGCAGTCTATAATCAAATAGGATAGAAAGATGGATGAAGGTATGCATCCTTCCTTTCCCTAAAAAGGGTGACCTTGGATTAGCCAAGAACTACCGAGGTATAACACTTACAGCCATAGCAGCCAAAATCTACAATGCCCTACTACGAAACCGCATAAAACCCAAAATAAACATCCTTAGGAAAAACCAAAATGGCTTCCAAAGAAATAGATCCACAACCTCACAAATATTAACCATCCGTAGAATCCTTGAAGGCATATGGGCAAAAAACCTACAGGCGACATTACTATTTGTTGAGTTTACCAAGGCCTTCGATTCCATACACAGAGGGAAGATGGAATAAATCCTACTAGCATACAGCCTACCAAAAGAAACTGTAGCAGGAGTACTACAAGGGGACACGCTAGCCCCATACCTCTTATTCATCTGTCTAGACCACGTGCTTAGAACTTTGATCGATAAAATCAGAAAATGGCTTCGCGCTGACAAAGAAAAGAAGCAGAAGGTACCCCACAAAAACAATTACCGACTACACAGCGTTACTGGCAAATACATCTAACCAAGCCAAAACACTACTGCTTAGTTTGGAACGAGCTGCCACAGGCATTTGCCTCCATGTCAATGCACACAAAACTGAATGTGTTATAACCAAACAGGCGACATTTCCACACTAGATAGAACCTCTCTGAAACTAGTCGACAAATTCACCTACCTAGGAAGCAATATCTCATCAACCGAAAAAGATATCGACACACAACTAACGAAAGCATGGACAGCTATTGATAGGCTCTCAATCATAGGGAAATCAGACCTGACCGATAAAATGAAATGCAGTTTCTTCCTGGCAGCGGTTGTATCGATACTGCTATATGGATGCACTACTTGGACACTAACTAAACAGCTGAAGAAGCTAGACGGCAATTACACAAGAATGTTGAGAGCAATATTGAACAAGTCCTGGCGGCAACACCCCACAAGGCACCAACTATATGGCCACCTGCCTTCCATCATGAAAACTATACAAGTTAGATGAAGCAGACATGCAGGACACTGCTGGAGAAGCAAGGACGAACTCATCAGTGATGTACTCCTATGGACCCCCGCACATGGCCAAGCAAAAGCAGAACGACCAGATCGATCATACATGCAGCAGCTATGTGAGGATATGGGATGTAGCCCTGAAGACCTGCCAGAAGCAATGAATGATAGGGAAAAGTGGCGAGAGAGGGTCAGGGATATCCGTGCTAGCGGCACGACATGATGATGAATTCTAAAAAAGCATTAAGTTCATCAGCAATTTGACTTCTAACAGTACTGAAGGTTTTTTCTATGTTCCTTTGAACAGCTGAGGGTGTTGGTATTTGATTACTTGGCACACCTGGCCATATATACAGATGGTGGATTTTTTGGACGTATTTTTCTATGAACTTCTATGGTATCAAAATTTGAAAGCCAATGTTGTTGACAAATAACAGCATTGTTAGTAACATTTTGATTGGCATTTGGAACTGATTTTATCCAATGCTCTCTCGTCTTTTTTGGAAAACGATAAACTGGTATTTTATTAATCTCACTACAGTTTTGTCTTGCTGGTTTCTGTTTGTTTTGCAAGCAAACATGTGGCACTTTCATTTTTAATCAAACAAAAAATAGTAATGGTTGCATAGTGCTAATAAACTAGAAATTAAAGTTTCATTTACTTTAAAATTTTATATTAAATCTAAAGACATTACTAAGTTGCCTTTCCTTTAGTTTGGTTATTTTAATATGCTTTAAAGTGTGTGTGTGTATATATATATATATATATATATATATATAACTTTTTTGCCTTAAAGCAAAACAAGAAAATACATTTTGTCCTTTTTTAACAACAATATCAGAAAAATATTAAAATAAATAAAATGGTATTATTCTCTTAAAATAAATTTTGCTGTAAAAACATTAAAACCAGCACAAAAAATGAAGATGCAGAAAGAGACTTTTCTCTTAACAAAAACAAAAAAAACATTAACTCCATGTAATAAAATTTATTAAATTTTTATTTCTTTAATTTTAGTAAGAAAAATCCCTACAATCCATCAGTTAGTAACTAATGTAGTAAAAATAATCATTTATTCTTTAACTTTGGAAATGTTGGATAAAGTTTTAATAGAGAAATGTTAATGAATCTTTCTATTAAAATTTTTATTCAAATTTATTATTTAAACTTAGACTCTTAATAGAAAAATGTTGACTTCAGTGAATTTTTATCATGGTTAAAAACTTGAAAATTAAACTTTAATTTTCTTGAGGTTATGTTTTCACCCACACTAAAAGTGTTTTTTTTTTTTTGTTTTTTTTTTTTTACAATATCAAATGAAGTAATGACATTAAATTCATGAAAAATGTTTTTCATTTATTTTATAATAAAAATAGTTTGCTTTACATCTTTCAAGAAACTAAATTAAATTTTGTTAAAATTTGTTTAATGTTTAGTTTGCTTCTTAGAATAAAACAAATTGCTCAAAAACGATTGCATTTTGTTAAATAATTCTTTAAACTTTAATTTAAAAAAATGTTGAGCAAACTTTAAGAGGGGAAAATGCCAAAAATGAATTAAACTTTAATTTAAAAGTGTTAAAGCTTTAAACTTAAATCTTTTTGTGTGAGTGAATTTAAGCCCCAAAGTTACCTTTTTTTTTTTTTTTTTTTTTTTTTTTTTCCCAACAATTAAATAAAAATAATGCATCAACTCAAACTAAAATAACAAAATATACTTATTTCAATTAAATAAGTTAAATGATATTCCAACCAAGTTAAAATTAAGATACTTTTGAATTTCTTGAGCTGACAACACAGTACATAGCAGTTAGCTCAAACTGAAACTAAAATGATCTAATTCTCTCCCTGCAATAAAACCGGCCTCCCATCTAATGACTTGTGTGCGTTATGAAGTGGTCTGTAGAATGCCATGGATGTAACCCAACAGAGGGAGTTTACTTCTATACAACCATAAAATGTAGAATGTCTCTTTCAAATGGTCAATGTTTTGTAGTTGCTGACAATGACAAAATCCTTATGATTTTCTGACCAAACTCACGAGGGTTGAAAATGAAGAAAGTAATAGATGAAGTCAACAATGTACATTTCTTTTATGGGGTGGGGGGGTTGAACATAGCTTGGAACGGTGAACGACTTTCAATTTCTTAAGAGTCACTTCCCTCTTAGTCAGATGTTGGGTAAGCAACTGAGTAAAGAACCTGCTAGCATCTCAAGTGTCTGCTTGATTCAAAGAGGATCTCCTGTCTCTTCTCTGTATCAAACTCCACACTCTTATGATATCATTCATTATTTGCAATTCTTTGTGTGTATGTGTTCTTATGGGTAGAGTCTTCATCAATGGCTTGGGAGGCTGGGGTTCAATCCCAGGTAGTCATACCAAAGACTAAAAAAAATGGTACTTGATACTTCATTGATTAACTTGGCTTTATTAGGTATGTATCAAGGGTAAAGTGGAGTAATCCAGGGAGAGGGTAGCGCCCTCCTCTACCCTTTGGTGTTGTAGCTATTGAAAAGAGAGCCTTCGGGTTGCTCTTGACTATGGTTGCCAACTTTGCACGCACACACACGATTTTAAATGTAACTTTTTACTTAACAAGATTTTTATTTTTTTATTATATAACCCGTGTGTGTATTTCTTCTCATACATCTTTTTCTGAATTAATTTTAAGTAATTTTTTTTAACATTTTGGTTCTTGTTTGTAAACTTCAGTGAATTGACTTTTTCTCAACATTCTTCTTTTTCTTTGTAAATTTCAGGACTTCTCACCTCCTCATAAACTCTGTATTGACTCTGAAAGCCAAGAACTTTGACCGTGTGGAATCTGCTGCACAGCCTAATGTCAGTGCCTCTCCTGCTGCTGCAGCTACAGAACTTGCTGCTGCTGCAGTAGCTGATCTCACTGTAAGTAACCAAATTATTACTTTTTCTGTTTACAAGTGATTTAGTGAAATGCATATAAAATACTAATTAAAGTTACAATATCTATATATTAAAATTTTGATTGTTTGTATATGTGTAACCATAACTCAATGAAACTAGCACATCATAGCAAAATTTTTATTAAAACAATTCACTAAAAATGGTCTTTGAGAATCGAGCAATTTCCAGTCCATTTTGTAATTGAATAATTTTGTGGGGTTTGCACTCATATTGAGCTCTTTTAAATCGTCTCTTAAATGCTGATAGATAAGCAGTATACCTATATTTATCATATGCCTTAGTAAATTAGTGATCCCCTCTTATATCATTCTTGCAATATAGTAACACAAAAAGGAAAAACTGTTTAGTGTCATTGTGAAAGTCACAACATACTATATACGGAACATTCTGAAATTCAATGTGTTCAATTTTAAAATATATAGAAATACACCATGTCTATATGGTGTATATCCAGAACCAGACACTGATGAAATGTATTTGGTAATGTACAAAAAATTTTGCAGATATGTAATAAGAATGAATTGTGTTCAGAGTGTATGTGTCTTTGATAAAAGAATCATACCATCAAATCAGAAGAGTAAACCTAATAAGTCTTCAATTTAATGAAAGAAAACAGCTTCAAGCTGGCAAAGGAAAGAAGCAGAAGGTACTCTGCATAAACTATTATGGATGCAGACTACACCAATGACATAGCACTTCTAGCAGATTCACCTGTCCAACCCGAATCCTTACTACATAGTTTGGAATGCGCAGCAAGTGGCATAGCCCTCCATGTCAATGCTGACAAAACAGAATACATGTGCTTTAATCAAAGAGGCGACATGTCAACCAGTTTCAGAGGACCACCCTTTAGTGTGGAGAAGTTTACCTACCTTGGAAGCAGCATCTCAACTTGCAACTAGTGAAAGCATGGACAGCTATCAGTCATATGGAAGTCAAACCTGACTGATAAAATAAAATGCGGTTGTATCAATACTGCTATATGGATGCCCCACATGGACGCTAACTAAAACATATGGAGAAAAAGCTTGATAGCAATTACACAATGCTGTGAACTGTATTGAACAAGTCCTGGAGGCAACTCCCCACAAAACAGCAACTGTACAGCCACTTACCATCCATCATGAAAACTATCCAAGTTAGACGAACCAGACATGTGGGACGCTGCTGGAGAAGTAAGAACAAACTCATAAGCGGTGTACTCCTGTTGACTCCTTCACATGGACAAGCAAAGATTGGATGACCAGCTAGAACCTTTCTACAACAGGTCTGTGCCAATGTAAAATGTAGCCTGAAGAACCTGCCGGGAGTAGTGAGAAAGGGTCAAGGGCGACATTTGTGTGTTTTTAAATATACAATATACTAGACATTATGAACGATAAAAGGTGTACATGCCATATTTTTGAACTTTTTTGCGGCGGTCTTGAAATGACCATCTTCAAAATGTCTGAAAAAAGAGGTAGGAATTTCCATGCAATATTGATAAGTTTTATTTTTATTTAATCTTGTCCAGAAGTTTAAAATCTTTGAATAAAAATCTTGTTTATTTACAAGGAACAGTAATACTTTGATTAGCACTGTAGACACATTCCTAAAAATTAATGCTGTATTAAACAAAATGATACAATATAGCATAAAGAAACACAAGGTTGATTGGAGACTTTAATAACATATCATTAAGGCTTTGCTCGAGTTTGTTTCTTTATGGTATGTTAAAAATTCTGATGCATGTCCAGAATAAGATGGGAATTAAATGTCTGTAGTAAAGTAAAAAAAAAAAAAAAAATTGTGTGGGTGAATGTAATACTTATATTCACCACCAGATAAATCAGCCCAGTTAGTTAGTTGTAAAATATACAAACTGCATCTCTGCAGAGAGTTAGTGTCAGTTCTGGAGCTTTAGTGAATGTGAAGTACCATTTTTATTGCTATTATTCTCAGGTCCACTCTAACTGAGAGTAGTAGTATCTATTAAGGTACCATCTATGGGTCAAATACATATATTTAAAAATTATTAGTATTCGATTACTGGTCCATTGGCCTAGCGGTTAGTGTTCGCCAATGGCCTGGGAGACCAGGTTCAATCCTAGGTCAAGTCATACCAAAGACTCAAAAAATGGTACTTGATGCCTCCTTGCTTAACCCTCAGAATTATGAGGTATGGATCAAGGGTAAAGTGGAGCAATCCAGGGAAAGGAGTAGCACCCTTCCCTATACCTCGGTGTAGTAGCTATTGAGAGGGGTAGCCTTCAGGTCACCCTCAACTATGGTTGCCAATTTTACTTTTAGTATTTGATAAGAATATGTGAAACCATATAATAAACAAATAATCATAAACAAATGAGCACTGGCTTATCTACAAACCTTTTGTTTACAAATCATAAATATGTACAGGATGTTTTTAAAAAACTCAAAAAAACATCCAACCAGATTAAAGTAAATTTTAGTCATTTGCTTCATTGTATTTATGACTAGTTATGCACTCTAAATTTACAACTTGTATGATACACAAGTCAGCATTTTCTTTTTATAACAAGCTTCCCCCTAACCCAACCAATTGCTAACTGTTGAATGACTTAAGTCAATTTCAACCATTGAGACAACCAATCCTCTAACTTTGATGAAATCTCAATCATTTTAAATAATCCTGTTGGGTGTTTCATAACTAAACAGCATCTGATGGTGAGGCTGCAGTTTTAGAGCTTTTAAAGAGTTCAACAGATCTGTTTGAAAATGATTTGTATTTGATAGGAATACTTGAAACCATGTAACTGGTTTGGTTTTATGGCATATCAACCATTGTAGGTTATTTAATGCCAGATCTTGGTTTTACATATATACTAAACATATGATTATACAGATATATTAAATATGATTTGTAAACACATTTTGTAGATAATGTTCTTAAATGAGCCTGAGCTCTTTTTTGCTTATAATTTAAGGGTTTCAAGTATTGCTATCTGTCACAATTTAACATCAGTCATACGTTTGCACAGTTTGTTCTATTTGACCCATAGATAGGACCCTATCAGGTGCTACCATTCCAGGTCAGTGGACCTGGAAGTAATGGCAATGAAGGGGTACTTCACATTCCCCAAATCCCCAAGGCTAGAACCTTGGCATCAGATAATTTAATGTCATGTCCAGGACACTCGTTAGGGGGTGTCTTACCCCTCTGCAGAGATGCAATCTGTATTCTACATATAACTGTGTACAAATTATTAGTATTAAGAATGATTACTTGTTTATAAATGCTTATCAATTACTTGCAACCATATAATTGCTGCAAAAACAAACTGGCTTTGGCACTACATAATGCTATAAGAGTTGACATTTGTTCATAAATAATTTGAAGACAATGCCTGAAATTCACACTTATGTGGATGGTGAATGGAGGTATTACATTCTTTATTTAATTTCTTGTACATTACTGAAGATATTTCATCTAGACAAATGGCAAAAATATTGCATAGAATATTAAATGTTCAAAGTGGAGAATTTGCTTGTCATTTGGCATAGGTAGAACAATTGGTCAATTTGTTTATTTTGTAATATTAATTTTCAAACCCTAAGGTCTCAACCCACATCATGTTTATCGACCCTTCTGATATTAGCCCATTGAATAGTCCTATTAGAGCTTGGCATTGATCTTTCACTTTGAATAAAAAGAAAAACAAAATAACAGCTTAAAAAGAGGACCCTTGAATAAATACTGAAAATGATGATAGTATCAGATGGAAAAAGATAAAAAATGAGGTGGAAAGTTAAAAAAAAACAGAAGCAAATGTCTGAATGGAAAGGAATGTTCCAGAAAACTGTCAGCATAATCTTTACTGACTGCTGTGCCTGGAACTTTTTCTTTACCTGAGAGTCAGTGTGTTTTGCCTCCATGGACTATCTTTTTGACTCTGGTTTTAGTGGCTAACCCATATTTATCCCATTTGTAAATATTTTTTTGCATGAGTATATTGCCAGACACATACATTTTTTCTGTAAATTTAACATGGTTTGCAAATCTCTTCCAAAAATTTGATGACAGGCCTGAAGCACTTTGATTCGCCACCATTTTAAATAGCTTTAAAATAAGTATTTTTGTAAGATTAAAATAACTTTAGCTATAAACCAAACAATACAGAGTTTAGATTCTGTGGATAGGGGAATTGTTTTACTTTTAAAAAAATCCTCTTTATTAAATGACCCTAATAAATTGAAAAAAAAATATCAAAATGGAACAAGGAATTTGTAAAAGTAGGGAAATAAATGATGGTGGAAATGCTTTAAAAAATGGAAAATGAAAGAAATGGACAATATTGACCTGGACTACAAGCATATTTTTCAATAATACTCATTTTAGTGATTTGTAAGACCAATTTGAAAGTCTTAAAAACGTATATACATTTTCTTTGTGAGCCATTCTATTAAACTGATAACAAAATGCTTTATTTGATTCTTACAGAGTGAACCTGTCTTTTTCAATGAAAAAGGTCAGCAGATAAGCCGGGTTGAGGCTGGCTACTCTGTAGAAGATGACTTGACTCTTCTTATGGATGAAGTTGATCTGGAATCCTCTGATCAACTGGATGAAATATGTGAAGGTGAACAAGGGTGAGTTTGGTGCAATTATTTATTTTCAATAAATTTACAAAGATTTAATGTTATTAAACCTCTTACCTCTTCTATGATCTCTAGATGAGGCTGTTTGCATTTCACTTAATGCTACTGCCTTTGGGAAAGGTATGAACCCAGCTCTTCCTTTATGGGTAAAATAGTAGGGCAAACCAGTGTAGAATTAATATTCTGAATTCAAACTGGCTACCCCCCCCCAAAAAAAAGTAACCTTTAGTTGCCTTCCTATGATGAAGGGGTTGGGTAAATACCAACTATTCTCTGAGCATGCATTAGTGAAAAATCTAGCAAAAGGGTTTATATTTCATGTCTTTAATGAAACTACTATAGTATTATTAATAATTTGAAATATATTATAACAAAATTTCTTATTGTTGTGAGACCAAATTATAAGTAGATTCAAGATTGTATTTCTATGATGTAAACATGAAACCTACTCCAATGAGTCTCATAATTTACTTTGGTTGTATCCATTGCGGGTGAGAAGTATGTGTGGTGTAATGACTAAAGTGCTGGACTGAGAAATTGTAGTGCGAGTATGAATTCTAGTCGCACCTATGTTCGTTTTTGGACTAATACTCTTGGGGAAAGTATGAAACCCTTATCCTCCCAGCTATGGGTTAAATAGTACCACTACTGTTCCTATTACAAGGATAGCTTTGACCTTAAATAATCCATAGCCCAGCTAGCTGGGGCTATAGAAGACTCTGACTGCATCTCTGCAGAGGGATAAGACCTCCCCAGCAAGTGTCCTGGATATGACACTAAACCAGCTGATGGTGAGGATTTAGTCTTTGAACTTTGTGGAATGTAAAGTACTACCGATTCGTTGCCATTACTCCCAGGTCCACTCAGACCCGGAGTGGTAGCACTTGATAGTCTTATCTATGGGTCAAATAGAACTGACACTAAAACTGTGTACAAACAAATGACTTGTGAAATCAAATTGTTTTGAAATAGAACTAGTTGACCATTTAATTGCATGTAAACAAATGAGTTTAATAGAATTGTTAGTAATACCTAGCAATACTTGAAACCATTTAACTGTGCAAAAGAATGAGTAATGTCTACTAGAATTCTTAGTGTTAAATAGTAATACTTGGTTGAAACTCTTTAACTATACCTAAATTGAATTATTGGTATTGGAACCATTTGACTGTACAAATGAATAGTGTTGACTAGAACAATGTTAAATATCATTAAATAGCAATACTTGTAACTACTTCACTGTCTGCAAACAAATGATTAATATCAAATAGAATTGTGTTAGATAGCAGTAATTGAAACCATTTAACTGTTTGGTTTGGTTTCTTTGTTAAATGGCATATCAACCTTTGTAAGGTTATTTAATGTCAAAGCCATTCTCCTAGAAGAACAGTAGTAGTACTATTTAACCCATAGCTGGGAGGATAAGGGGGTTCATACCTTTCCCAAGGGTATTTGCCCGAAAGTGAATGTAATAGCGCCACTGGAGTTCGAACTCACTTACTACGATTCCGCAGTCCATCGCTTTAACCATTACACCATGAGGACCCCCCCCATTTAACTGTGTAGAAGCAATAGCAATACTAGTGTACAGACAAAATTAGTTCTCATTTAAAAATAAAATTACCTACAAACTATTCACTTATAAATCATTTAAGCGTGCAAACAAATGACTGATGTTGAATTGTTCCTGTTCATAGCAATACTTTGAACCATTTAACTATGTGCAAATAAATGACTAATAGTGAATAGAATTGTGTTAGATAGAAATACTTGAAACCATTTTTACTGTGTAGTAAGAAAAAAACTCAACAAAATGTTTAAAAATCATATTTAATATGTATGTATAAAGAGGATTTGGCATTAATAACCTACAATGGTTGATATGACAAAAACCAACCAACCAACCAAATTAAATAACACAGAAAGTTTGATATACCATTTAAAACAAAGAAAATATATATCCATTAGTGATGTGTATCTGCACAGTTTCTCGCTTTGACTACTTGAATGTTGGTGCAGTTGAGTAGTGTAGGCATTAATGTGATACTCTCATGAAATTCTATTTATCGGTCAAAACAATCATAGTTGATGTGTAATATCGGTTACCAAAATCTGTCTTGGGCATGACACTAAGTTGCATTTGATAGTGAGGTTCCAATTCTGGATCTTTATTTTCATTACTCCCAGGTCCACTCTTACCCAGTGTGGAAGTATTAATTAGGGTCCTATGTATATTTTCAATCAAGAGCATGGGAGGCTTGGGGTTTTAAGGTTTACATTATAACATTACATTTACAGAAAAACCTCACTGACCCCTTTTTAAAGGCTTTTTGGGGATGGCTTTTTAAATGAAGTTTGAAAGTTTAATTTTTTTGTTTTGACAAAGCCATAGAAGGCTGCTGGTTCCTTAGTTGTTTTCAGTAATATTCTATAATTGGGAATCTATCCTAGAATATCAAACTAATCAATTTTTTTTTACTAGATGAGTAACCTAATAAGCTACCTGTAGTTATCTTTTTATTAGGTTTGAAACAAGGTTAGAAGTATAGGGCACATACTGAAAATCAAACTCACCAGTGCTTGACTGTTATACTAGTTTGCTAACCATTACATCATGTTAGGTGCTTAAATACTACTTATAGGCTGAAGTTGTAATAACTGATCATTAGTCTAGTCCACTGGTTCTCAAACAGTGCCAAGTGTGTATGTATAAATTTCAAGCTTTGAAATACTCTAAGGCCTAATGTTAGGGAAACACCAAACGTTAAGCCATCTATTTATTTCCTACTAAAACTATGACAGATACAATGAGAACAATATTACCAATGTAGACAATTATTAATGTTATGTGATTTATAACTCATAACAGTTATACAATAAGAATATTATGTTCTGTTTGGAAAGACATCCAAGAGATGATGTGACAAAACAAGATGAAAAGGGAAGATCTCCATGTGCTAAGGTGTGTGTAATTATAAGAAATAAAATTCTGTCTATTTTACCTACTTGGCAAATAATGTCCTTTTGTGATCAGAATTTTGATTGTGCTGATATTACAAAAACTCTGAGAATACCCTCTTCAGAGAACCAGAGGAGTGAATGGTCACACCCTCCTACATATAGGCATATTGAGGGAAAGATCTTTGTACCTTTTCCTTGTCACCATGACAACCTCTTATGTTGCTCTGAAAATTTATTGTTCAAGGCAGATTATCCAACAAAATGATAAAAATAAACTGCTGGTTAGATATAAACTTGCTTCAGTTTATTTATTTTTTTGCAAAGATGAAAGAAATACTATTGGGGTGGGGGACCCTAACCTATCACCATATATTCATATTCACAATCATACAGAAAGAGCAAGAGGCAATAACATTAAGTTCACTTCAGAAATGGATCCAAGGGACAATTCTTATAATAACTAACCAAACAAGAATAAAGATATGAGTTGCAGGTAAATTTTAAAAAAGCACAATGTCTAGTGAGCTAGCATTGCTTAGTAGTAGTTTAAAAAAACAAACTTGTGGATTTTTTTTTTTTTTTTATTGGTCTCATTTCTCTATCAAAATTGTAAATGTTTTATATATCATGAATAAAAACTTCTTGAGAAGCATTGATTGATTTATAAAACTGGTATTCTGTTTAATACCTCTAAAGAAAGACAACTACACTTGTATTTTAGCATTGAATATATTTTTAATTTTTTTTTTTTTTTCCCCCAGTTATATGGAGAATGCAGATGCTATGGACGATGAAATGATGCGCTGCTACGAGGAGTTTCTTCGGGACACTGAGAAGTAGGCAGTGTCTGCCAAGCCCCACTGCAATTATTGGTCACTCAACAGGATTCTTTTTTGTTATTTTTTTTTTGTTTTGAGTCGAGGAGATCGCACCTACCCATCCTTAAAACCATTTACTCACTTGACCCATTCTTAATTATAACACTTATTTCTCCAAATCTCTTCACTGTCATCTAATTCTGCTGTCTCTGCACTTTATTACATATAAGCTCCAGTTCTGATTCTCCACAGGTTACTCTTCTAAACACTGGCAGAGGCGGCAGTGGCAATAATGAATATTGTTTATTTTAGTATCCATGTCACCATCACAAAAGAAAAAGGCTTTTTACATTGATAGCTCGTGTCTTGTAAATTATTCTTTTGTGTGAAGTATAACATTGCATATTTTTAAGTTATAACCAATTTAGAGAGAAAGAAATTTGTATTTGAAAAAAACAAAACAAAAACCAAAAAAAAAAAAAAAAAACCCAAAAAACTATTAGCTACTTGTGTTTTCTTCCCTTTTTATCTATCTACAGTCCATTCTTAAGCAAAGACATAGTATCTATATTTATTTTAATGTTTTTACTTTGAATTGAGAGTGTGGTTAGATCATAAAGGCTTTCTTCTCTTCAGCTTTTAGCTTCCAAAAGGAATCCTAAACCAAGTCAAATATTTTCCTTGATTTAGGGTAGTCATGCTGAAAGTGCTAGTTCACTGAAGTTAAGTATCAATAATCTTGCTCACTATTTAAATGGGTGACCACTTAGTAACAGCAGGTAAGCAAATTGAAGCCTGTGATCCAGACTAAGCAAAGCTTAGTAAATAAATATTTTCTTGAGAAAACTAAAGGCTAAAGTCTATGATTATTAGAATTTCTAACTCTTACTCCCCATGGACTTTTTTATTTATTTTTTTTTTTTTTCTTAGGGCTGGGAACTTGCAATGGCCTGCTGTTATGTCTTGTTTGAATTTTAACATTACATTTACAGTTAGTCTTCCAATTTTTCATATCATTTAGATGGTAAATTATCAATTTTCATCTTTCTTCCCAGATCCATAAAGATTCTACATGTCACAATCATTCCACAAAGCCATATAATCTCCCCTTTCCCCCCTTCTCTCCTTCTCACTGCCACTATACCGACATTTCTCTGGGTTCAGCTTTATCTCTTGGCTCAATAAAAGTTCCCCTTTTTCTTTTTTCCTCTTCCCCTTTCTCCCTCTTGGAGTAGGTGGGGTGGCATGCACCCCTGTCCTCTGGGTGTCCTGCTTTGAGTGTGTCAAATATCTCCTAGAAACCCATTTTGTTGGTTCAATGATTAGGAGGTGTCACTTTTAGTTTTGTGGGGGAGTCAGACTTGTCCCCTTAAACTTATTGGTGAAGGAAGAAAAAAAGTTAGCATTCCAGCAATCAATTGTGTTGGTTTTGTATATTTTTTTATTTATATTTTTATTTTTTTAAATAAATTGTTTGTTTCAAATTTTTTTCTCCAATCAGGTATAAAGTAAATTCTTCTGCCTGATTGGGTGGGTGGGGGTCAACAAAAAAATATCTTGTTAGCTTTTAATACTGTCTATCATTGGACACTTTGCTAATAAAGGAAGTAACTTACATGTATACATACATGCACACAAACACATTGTCAAGTTTTACTTTTTTTTTTCCTTTCCTTTAAAGAGAAGTGTTGGCTGTTGGGGTGTAAGAATCAATTATTTTGATTATTTTTTATTTTTATTTTTGTTTAGAATTAGTTGTAGAACTACCAGAATAACTCGTTAAAACTATTTGATTATTTCTATTGTAGAATAGATTAAACTAACTAACTTTATGTATGCTTTAAAAGTTGAAAAATACTGTTACAATTATATAATATATCGCTCATAATAGTTGTTATAGTTTGTGTATGAATTTTATATGCTCACATAATGATTGTGACAGTTTCATATAATAATGGTAACAAAAACAAATTTTGCTTTTAAAGTAGAGCAAGTTTAAAATGTAAAATTTTAAATTATAATCTTGTTATTCTTTACCGAGTTTTAGGTGTTGCTATACTGAACATTTTCTCTCTGGTGACACATGAAACTTGGTTACCAAAGGAGTAATGCAAGATTTTTTTTATAAAGATAGCTGTTTTTTTTTTTTTTTTTTTTTTTTTTTTAAATACCACAAGGTTTTTATTTTATTTTTTTACTGATTTCTCTTCTCTTTGTACAAGGCTACAAATATTAAATTTGAACACATAAGTAAATTAGAATATCTTCAACATTTAAGAATAAAAATTCTAGCCTCCATATAGTACACAACCCTTTCATGTTCACTGACACTTATCTGGCAATTGTGGAATGACAACTACATTATTCAAAATTGAATGTGAAACCATTTTATTCCTACCGATCTTATAGACCCCCCCCCCAAACTACATAATCTGAATTACAAAAAGATAAATACTAGAAAACGATTAAAAAGAAAAAGCACTTGATAAAATAACATTCAGCTTAAAAACCAGTGTATTTAACAATTAATAAATATACCAACTCAAACTATATTGCAAATAGTTTACATGAATGGCTTGTAATGTAATGACTTGTCATTTCATAAACTTATGGAAATATGAACTTGAGTTAATAAATGCTATGAAATAGTATACCAAACAAAGTTCTACAGAAGTCAAAATAACATCTAAACTTAACCTTGAAAATGACCAATGATTGTTGAAAGTGATTGAGGGAAATCTTCAATTTCTATACAAAGTTAGATCTGCAAGAGAATACACTAAAACCAATTTAGTGGAGTGTTTATATATTTATAACATTTTAAACAATAAATCTATAAACGTTCCACCAAATAGGTTTTCATAACTTATTTCTGTTTCATTGTTGGATATTTTATCTGTTTAAGTTTTGATATAAAATTTGTTATCTTGTACCAAGAAGAAAAGTCAGTAAGTGAACAAAAACAAATAGTGTGTGTGTGTGTGTGTGTTTGTTTTTAGAAGAAAAATAATATTGACACTATATAGTTTTGTAGAGAAACACTTGAAGTTTGTTACAACTTATAGTTGCTTGATGTATGCCTCTCTTGTCACATAGTAAATTTCAAGGTGTTGATTTCTTCCCAAACATTCAGTTGTGATATATTGTTTTAGATCATCTAAATTAAACTTTTGACAGTCCATATCTTTTTCTAATGGGAGATATGTTGTGGCCAGCACTTAAGAATGCCAACTTGTTGGAGTGGCAGCATCTGACAAGGAAACTTGTTTTTGGCATCCTGATTGACAATGGAACACCTGTTACTACAGATAACCCTAATGATAAACTTCAAATATTTCTATGCATTGAGTGTCAGGTTTTTGAAAACTTGTATATATTGTGACGGAGAGAGAGGGATAAAAAAAAAAACTTATTAAATTAGAGCTCCAAAACTCTTATGGTGACAGTGCCCAATATCAGTTGATAGAGCTACTTGTACAGCAAAAATGGGTTTAAAATAAATGGATTGCTAATGACGGTTTTACACTGGACCGATTTATAAGGCAATGAAAGAAGCTTTCATTACCTGATGATCACACAAGCAAGAAATCTCTAGTTACCTTTGCTTCAGTTTGAAATTATTTAAAATTCATTTAAGGAAGGATTTGTTTTAAGTGTATGTATGTGTGTGTATGTATGTGTGTGTGTGTGTATGTATGTATATATATATATATATATATATATATATATATATATATATATATATATATATATATATAATACACACACACGACAATATCAGAACAAGAAGCCTTCTGAAGCAGATTGGAAATCTTTTGAGAATTAGTACCATTTTTTATGGATAGGATGTATGTATACATTACTAATATAAGAAATCAGGAATGTTTTTGCATAACTAGCATGCATCAAACTCTGTAGCAATCTATTAGTTAACTTATATATGTGTGTGTGTGTATTTTTAAAATATATATTTTTTGTATTTTATTTCAAAACACTATTAATTTAAAAGCTAAAATGTTAGTGCTGATAGTAGCAAATGAAATAGTGCTTAATACAAAAATGCTTATCAAAAGGAAAAAATTATTAAAATCGCCCAACTAACATTAATTTCTCATTGATCAGGTGTTTGTGCACCAATGTTTACCTGATCAATAAATTATGAAACTCAGCTGTGAGTTGGGTGATTTTTTTTTTTTTTTTCTCTCCAAATTAGGTTTTCTTTCTCTCTCTCTCCCTCTCTTATATATATCTATCTCTATATATCATAAGGAAATATAAATGCTGAAATTTTGTATAAATCTGAATTAGACATTGGAAAAACACAACTACATTTTAAAATTTCATAGCTGATTTTTAGTTATTCATATTAAGGAATAAAATAAATCTGATATATATTAAATTTTTTCTCTGCACTGAATAAGTTGTACAGCTCTTGCATTGAATACCTCTTATAGTATAATGATTAGGAAGCTTGGCTAGTAGGTCATTGTTAATGAATTTGATTCTTACTGGGTGCCCCATATTTTTGGCCTTGTGCCAAACTAAGTTTAGTAAATGACAAAGCTGTTGCACAATCAAAATGAATATATTCTTGGTTATAATTTACTTTTTCTTATGGACTTTTTTTTTCTCCTCTAAAGTGGGGGGAGTTTTTGGCAGTTGGGTTAAATTGTTTATAACAAGAGAACCCTCCCTTAAAGGTGCAATAGAATTTCTTTGGATTTGACGAAGTACCATAACTGCTGTTGACCCTGTGGTACTTAGTAGATCTAAAGAGATAGACAATGGTACAACTTGGTTCTAAATTTAAAAAAAAATTTTATTGTACAAGTTGTTCCAGAAATGAAATTGGTCACAGTCTGCAGCTGGGTTGCTGGAATAATAGTTCCCTTTTCCTATCAATTTAAACAGTTTTAGTTAGATACAGGTTTTTTGTAGTTTTAAAAAAAAGTGAAAAACAAACTTATGACTCTTCATGGTTTCTTATTAACTGTAGTTTTTTTTTTTTTTTTTTTTTTTTTTTTTTTTTTCTTCTGTAATAAGATTTGATTTTTTTCTCTTTCCAATGGTTTGTATTGTTTCATATTTTTCCCTTCAAGTAATTCATTTTTAAAAATTTTTTTTAAACAAAACTTTGTCCCCTAAGAGACGATTTTTCTAAATGCAACCACCATAATGGCACAGGTAGCCATGTTCTATTTCTGGTACTACATTTAAAAAAAACCAAAAAACATTTGATACACCAAATGTAACAACTATTATGGGGCAGGTATAATTTTTAAAAGATAAGATTTAACAAACCTGATGTGCTAAGATAGAGCTGAAATGTTGCAGTTGAGATTTGATGTTCCAAAGCAAATCTCATGGCTTTATGGATCTTAAAATCCTCCTCCAGGATGGTTCTAAGTTATCAATTTGGATATAGTGCTTTTGCAATTAAGTTATGTATAGTTTAGGCAAATTCATCACTTTTTTAGGAACAATATATAATACTTTATTTTCAAAAGTATTGTGGAAAGAATTATGTATTTATATGTAAAATGATTTTAAGATATAATTATATTGGGACTCTGCAAATATAAAGCTTTTTCAACCTTGTAAAAACTAAATATTTTTGATTCTATTCTAATAAATTAATAGAAAATTTTTTTCTGTTAGCCTGACTCCTCTTTCCTTACATTCATCATGCCAGGCAAATGTGATGTTGAGAGTGGGTCATTTTGTGGACTCATTTTCTAAAATTAGATGGGAGTGGTAAATTTTACTGGTAGGTTTGTCAGAAGAAGAAAAAAAAGATTTTGAATAATTCAAATGACAATAAAATCCACCTAGTTGTGTCTTTGTGTACCTCAAATGGTGTTATAGTTATGACTTGGCTAGCAGACCATTACTAGTAGGTTTGATTCTCATTGGGTGCCTCGTATTTTTGTCCTTGTGCTACAGCTAAGCTTAACGATGTCTTCAGTTGTTAAAAAAGAAACATTTGGTTTTAAAAACTGAAGTGTTTTTATGTACTTTATATACAAAATAGTTTTGTTCCATAAGCTTTTGGTTAAGTTATTTGGGTGAATTTACTGATATCTGAAAGTTTGTTATTCCAATATATTGTTGCTTAAAAATAAATTGTTGGGTGGTTGCAGGTTTCTTTTCTTTAGATGTTAAAAATGTAATATCTAAACTAAGATAATAGCTTTTTGAGGCTTAAAATTTTTTTTTGTTTTAATCACTTATTTTTTTAATCTTCCAGTTATTTATATCATTTACATGTCTATTTTTCTCAACTTGGTGGCGGGGGGGTGTAAGGGAAGTAACTATGTTTCTTCTAGGCGACATTCTCAATCGTTAATAAAAAAAAGTAACCTGGCTCATTTTGATACACACACACACACACACATACATATATATAAATTTTTTTTTCCCCCTCCTCCTAAGTCATGTTGTTATAAACTTGACTGATTGAGTTTGAATTTATTTGTGGGTTTTATTGACCATGACAAGTTATTCATACATTCTGCTCACCATGTACAGTCTGTTTCTGTAGTTGTAAACTCTCCTTATGGGATAAATGGTAAAATGTGTTTGTAATTTTAACTATACTGTTATTTCTTATTATCAATAACTTTGTTGAAAATTCATGGCTCCCCTTTGGTTTTTTTGATCTCTAAAGTTCTTAGGTACTGGGTATTAACATTAACTAGGTAACATGCCCCTTTTCCACTCTCCACACTTTTAAAAAAATACTTGTACTTTAAATTGTTTTATTATTTACTGTCCTTGTGTTGTATTATATAGCCTAGTTTGGATTATGTACTATAAACTGAAAGGGTTTCCCACTAAACAAGTTTAATGTATCTTCTGTTTAGCGCAGTCATTCCCAAATTTTTCTTTCTTGCTGAGTGTGCACTTAATATTTTGTCCTCTTAAATTCAAAACATATTTGAAAAAATTAAATATTTTATTTAAATTTTTTAAAATTTGAATAAATTTAAACTGCAGATTGTTATCCTGTCCCACTTCATTTCTTTTCATACAGTAAATGAAGGTTTTGTTATTGAGAAGCATCAGCTTGATGTCTCAATTATAGCATACACAAGATAAAAGCTTGTTTCTAAGTGTCTAAATAATTTAAAAAAAAAGATTATTTCATAATGGTGGTGGGAAAAACCACAAACAATTCCTTTAACCCTTTGTTAGTTTGCTGTGTCAATCAAATATTTGGTCTGATAGGGTGTTGACACATCCCAGTACATATAATGTTGCTATTATGCAAAATATACTATCTACTTCAGTATATCTCTGAAATTACTAAAGAACTGATTGCCTTATGACTAGTTGTTATTCATCTATGATACAATAAAATGAATCATAAAAAACAAAAATATAGAGATCACATTTCTATATAATGATATGAAAAAACACAAGATTCAATATGTTACAACATGATACAAATCAATATTTGAACTAAAGCTATAACTATCAATTGAAATAATTACTATAAATTTGTTATATAAACATAATGCTCTTGGTAAAGAAAGGTATGCCTCCAGCTATTCTCTCTACAGCTTTGAAAAAAATAGTAAGACTGATTTGGCTCTTAACTTTGGTATGGCAATTATAGAGCAGAGAAGGAAAAGTCTGAATTCAAACCTGTTAAACTCTGGTTAACAAATTGACCTTGTCTCATTCTGTTTGTTCCAAGGAGTTGGGTACATACGTTTATTTTACATTTTATGCACAACAAAAGAATGACATATTTCACTAAAGTTGAGCCAGGAGTAATCATATTGCCAGCCAGAAAATATCAACATCTAAAAAAAGAAAAAAAAGTGGGGGTGCCAAAACACCCCAGTGGATTAATGCAGAGTTAAATATTAAGTGAAAAACTGGATCTAAATAGTTCTTTTTTTTTTTTTTCTTTTTTTGTGCCCACAGGTAATTTATTCATATTTAATAGCAGTAGTTGCCATGGCAATGTGCTGGATTAACATCTTGTGAGTTGTTCAAACTCCAGTTGTGCTCTTATGTTCACTTTTGAACTTAAAAGTTATGGACCCCCTCCCCCCAGCTAAAAGTTAAATAGTACTGTTCTCCAAGGATGGCTTTGGCATTAAATAACCCACAATGGTTGATATACCACTAAAACAAAGAAACTAAACCATTCAGATTTAATTTTTAAGTTTGATTATTGGGTATATTAGTCAATTCTTTTTCACATAATTACAGATAATAAATCTATATAAAAAGGGGTTCATACGCAATCATAACCTATGTTTAATGATTTGGGGGGGGTGATTTCTGTTCTAATTTTGTCAGCTGTTATTTTGATGCTGCTTTTGTGTATCCTATTTTTCATGGCACACACTGGGAACCACTAATTTAGTGACTTGCAAATAAGTATATCAAAAAGGAAAATAGTTTAAATAGGAATTTATTTACTAATTTGTAATATTTGTAAACCATAGTGATTACTGGGATCTACTTGAAAAGGGCTTTCACCAAATCAGTCTGATTTAAAAAAAAACAAAAAAAAACACTTTTTTTTTTTCTCAATTATAACTGATAATTTGTGATTGACACTGCCTATCTTCTGGTTTTAAACTTGGTTGCTTAATATTTCTTTCGTAAAAGTTGCAATGGACATATTTGGATATAAATAGAATTGGTAATGTTACAGAAATGAAGAGTCTTAGGTGTTACTACCCTTGTCCCATAATTGTTATATTTAATATATGAAACTAAAATGCAAAGGTAACACCCTTTTATGGGAAAGCTAGTATTATTTTTTTAAAGAAAGAAAAAAAAAAAAAAAAAGAAGCCTTATCCTTTGTTAGTAACACTTATTTTTGATGGCTTACCATCCCAGTTACCAGTGTAAAAAGTTTTTCTTGAACAAATACCACTGCCATCTTAGGTAGATGGTATGCATCTTTTTAGGTAAAGTGTGGAGGAGGAGGAGGAAGGTCACTTCCAACACAGACCATATTAGTAACCCAGTATCCTAGAATACTCATTTAGACCTTAGGCAAATCTTTTTTGCCTGTTTTTCGGTCTTTTATCTATCAGGGTGGGGGGGGTTAAATTTTATTTTTCAGTTTCTCCATCTGAATATCTCAAACGGTTTGAACCTGGGTGTGGCTGTCTAGCTTTTGGACACATCTCTTCTCATAACTCACTAGATTTCCCCTCTCTTCCCATTCTCTTTACCGGCAGGGTTGGGTAGTGTGGCTCCTCATTAAGAAAGTCACTTCCTTACTAAAATAACCGAAGCAGTTAAAATTATTAGCTTGGGTTTAAGTTGGGGAGTAGTTTCTCAACACTGGGCAAATCTTTCACTTTTTTTTTTTTTTTTTTTTTTTTTTTTTTGCCCACAATGGTCAGTACATCGGTCTACTTGTAAAATCCTTCATAGCCAAATGGTGAAAGTATTTATTTACCTTTTCCTGACACCAGTATCTTTCTGTTAGTCTTTCTATTTATAGTAGTTGTCTTGTTGCTTGGTTCCACTGAGTGTTACAATTTGATTGCTTTTATTTTTTAAATTCCTTTGTTCTTGATGCTTTGCAATGTTATAGATATATTATCCCCACCCCTTACACACACCCACACATGCACTTTGGTTAACATAACTTTCTGAAATACATTTAATGATGGAAAATATAAAGGCAGATTTACTGTTGCCTAGTATTCTTTTTCCGTAAAAGTGCTCAAGATCTAAGATAGAGCGATTTGTATATTAAATTTAAACATCAATTGCAACTGTCAGTTGCATATTTTCCAAGCGATAATGAAAGCTTCTCCATCTCACATTTACTCCTCCTCCTCCTCACTCTACTATTCCCTTCAGATTCCTTACAGTATTAAGGAATAAAGTCTCTGATCTCATTGTATAAAAAAGATTTTCTTTTGAATTACTTATTAAGAATTATCCTTTCTTAGGATGACATAGACTTCATTTCTGGATGATGTAAGGGACCTAAAGTGAATACAGAAACAAAAAGGGGTAATAGATATATTGATTTAGGGATAGAAAAGCTTTTTTATCAGTAGATGATCATAGAAACTTGGAACTGACAGTTATGATAGAGATATATATATCTCTATCTATCTGTTAACCAACACTTCAATTACTTTAGTTTTTGTTACAAAAATTAATGTTTGTGGAACAAGATCACAATTAAAAACATTTCTTGAAAAAAAACATTCTTTTACTTTTTTGTATCCACTTACCTTCCCTTTCCATTCTTTTGAACTTCATTTCTTTCTCTGGTGTCTTTATAGAGGTGTCTTCCCTTTTCCAAACTCATCCCTGCCTTCCAGAACTCTTTATGAATCTCCCATGCCCCCCCCTTTCCAAATTTGCTGTGGCTAACTTGGCCTGCAGTAGCAGCAGTGCACTCTACACTACTCCTCAACATTCACTGTACAAAAGACTAATCTTCCAACAAGCAAGAGACATTTTCTAAAGAAAAAATTTAAAAAAATAAATTTACAAAAACATACGACCACACACACTAAAATGACTGGCATTGATTTCTTGGTTGAACTGCTAAATGAAAATGAAAAAAAAAAATATTTAAAAAATCCAAGGAAGGGTTTTCAAAAAGGGAAAAAAAAAAAAAAAAAAAACAAAACCCCCCAAAAAACAAACCCTGAACCAATCCTTAAGCTATTGTTTACACAAACTAATCAGTGTTTGCTTCCCAGCAACCACAGTATGCATGGAAAGAAAGAAAAAGAAAAAAAAACAAAAAAATGAAAAAGTTGAAAAAAATTCAAATAAAATAAAAAGTAAAAAATATTAAAAAAAAAAAAAAAAAAAAAAAAACCAAATGTATTTGTTTTAATGTGTTTATAGATTTGTACCAAAATAATTTTATATTTCAATTTGCCTGTTTGTAGGAATTTCAAGATATACAAAATGTATCCCAGAATAATCCACCCATACAACTTTTCTCTGTATCTGTCAACACTTCCTCTTAGAAACAATTAAGTATAAATCTTATTTTAATATAAAACTTAAGAGTTTAAAATTGGCTAATAATAAAATAGGTGGACTGTTCTATAGAAGTACCAAAATTTGTCTTGTAAGTTTGTAATTGTATAAATATGTTTACCCATACAACTTATATGCAGCCATCTTTCTCTTAAACATTTTTAATAAAATACAAAAAACACCAACAAGGATTGCGGGGAGGGTAATATTTTTATTTATTTTATTTTAGAAGAATTATTAAAATTTGATTCAATTTTTGTATAAAGATTGAACCAGTTTTCTTTCACCATGATTTGGTCCTTTTCAAGGATAGAAATGTTCTTTTAATATGTAAGATGCTTTCTATCCACTATTGAGATTTTGAATATTTTTGTTTTCTGATAGCCTTTGTGTTACAGCTTTTTAAATTTAGATTATCACATGTTTGATGCAGTTAACATGAGTGTTGGTGTAAACTTAATATCAGAACATTTTTAACTGTTAAGTGCATTTAGTATATGTTTGCAAGCTGAATGGTATTATTTAAAAAAAAAAAAAAAAAAAAAAAAAAATTAACAATTATGGTTACTTGTATTTGCAATCTTTTTCTGGGGTTAGTTATATTGTATGTTTTTGTTATAACCAACTATTTTTCTAATAGTTGGAATAGGGTGGTTTAGCATTTTGTGTTGGTAGGTTTTTTTTTTATTGCAAATACTGTCGGGTAACATCAAAGAGTCTCTTTCTTGTGAAAATGAGATGGTAAAAAATCTTGACTCCGTTTCACAGCTATGATCATCAGGTGAGCTGGTAATCCACATGTGTATGTATCTTTATACAAGTGTCCTTAAATATATAAGGTAGGAAGCGCTGTTTATAGTTGCATCTCTTTCAAGGAAAGCAATAGAGATGGATCCTTTCATGTCCCATAAGACCTTTACTGACCATCGTGTCCAGAACTTTTTTCTTTACTGGAGAGTTGGTGTGTTTTCATTTTGTTGATTTTTTTAATTTATTTTATCTTATTTTATTTAAAAAATATATACTAAAACATTTTTTTTCTGTATATGTAAAAAGGGTTTGCTCTTCTTAGACACCAAAAATTTGATGACAGATCTTTGTTCAAGTCTGTTTGATTTACTCCTTTGAATAGCCTCAAAACATTTTTGAGATTAAAATGATTTTAGATATAAACCAATTTTATTTACGGAGGGTGGAAAATTCTGGAAAATTTTTTTTCCTTAAGTCCTCTTATTCATTGAATGACACGTGTATGTATATAGTTGTGATGTCAAAATGATTTTCCCTGACCCTCTCTTTTCATTCCTCCCTATCATGTCTCCCCAGCAGGTCCTCCAAACTATATCTAGTGTCCACACAGAGCTGTTTTTGGTTGGCCAACTCTGGCACAACGCCTTCACTAGACATTAACATTTTCTGTGGATGAGATATTGCTGCCAGAGGTATGTGAACTTGTCTAATTTTAGAGGTCTGCTTCTTAAAGTGGAGATGGTTTCTTTTTGTTTTAAAAAAAAAAAAAAAAAAAAAAAGTACTCTTTTTAGAGGCCAATGCACCCTGCTGCTTGCTCTACAGAAATTTGGCCTGATCAGGTTTTATTTACAAAATGTGCAAGATAGTCTTCATCTGTAGGATATTATTTTTTTCTTTCTTCCTTTTCTAGTCAATCAATTTTCTTTTATCAGTCATTAATTTAGAAGTATGTAGTCTAGGTAAATTTATAAACATATATGACACTAGTCTGTTAAAGAAGTTGGTGTTGCCGTTAGGTGAGCAAATTTTTTTTATGGAATCGTGCTTTGGAGATGTCTGAATTTGAGTTGGCTGACCGTAATCCAAGGATAAACCAAAGGCTCCTTTTTCAATAGCTACTACACCAAGGTGTAGAGGAGGATGCTATTCCTTTCCCTGGACTTACTCTTGACCCATACCTTTCAGTGTTAAGCCAGGAAGCATCAAGTACTTTTATTTTTAGTCTTTGGTATGACTTTACCTAGAATTGAACCTAGGTCTCCTGGGCCATTGTCAAACACTAACCATTATGACAATGGGTCTATCTATCTATTGGGTGGGGGTTCAGGCGCAGTGTTAGTAAGTTTTGAATTTTAAAATATTTTTCAATATCCTGGGTAAATTATGGCTTTACATAGATAAAAAGTAAAGTTGGCGACCAGAAAGCTCCCTTTTCAATACCTACACATCGAGGCGTAGGGGAAGGCACTACTACATTACCCTTGATACGCGACTTATGCTGAGTGTTAAGCAAGGAGGTATCAAGTACCTTTTTAAAGTCTTTGGTATGACGCGACCTAGGATTGAACCCAGGTCTCCTGGACTGTTGGCAAACACTCTACCCACTCAGACCTAATTTCCTATTTTCAGACGCTACTCTCTAAAGAACTTAATTGCATAAAACAAACTTGAATTTGTGATTTCACAAATTTTATAGCTGATAAAGAAATGTTATAAAAATTAGCACTTCAATCAACATACAAACATTAACTCTAGAAATTGGCTGCAAATACTAAAAGCTACAACTAAAATAGCACTTGGCCTGCTTTACTTGTATAAGATCTTTTAGTTATCAAATAAAACTATAAACAATTATGTTAGCTCTCACATATACATCATTTTCTAGAAAAGCTAAAATCATTTAAAATCTCATTACTTCTGATGGAAAACATCTCATTTTAAAAATGTTCTGCTAGATTTAAGAGAAAAGAAAAACGAAAAACATCTGTATCCGTGAAAAATGACCAATAAGAATGGAAAGTTCACAGGGAAAACTTTTTAAGTTTCAAAAATCTTGTCTGACAATAATATATAATTTAAAAGAAAAAAAGTGGTCCATGATTGCTGCTTCTAAGAATGAAGAATTCTAATTAGCGTTCCATTATAATTTTGTGAATTGGGTTGGAAATTGCTTTGTCTAAGTGTTTTAAGTGTATTGCTCTAATAGAAATCTCATTGTGATGTGCTGTTTTTGCTTATTTACATATGGGCAGCCACTCCAAATTTGAGTCTGACTATTGCATAACAATTTTTAGGGACTGGCCAAATATTTTCTGGCTCAAATACACTTGCAGCCTTGTTACGGTGATAATATAAACTCTGTCTCTTTCACCGTCAATATTTCTTCAAGTTTTCCTTCAATAAATGAGGATTAAAGGTGACTGTCTCCCTTTCTCAACTGAATAATGATTGCAGTTTGCCAGAATAATTTCTCTCTCCTTTTCTCTAATTACAACTTCTTTACTTTCATGTATGCAGATGTGTAGGATAACTTTTTTGCTTTTCTATGTGTTGGCAAAACTGAATTTAAAAAAAATTTTTTTTTTTTTTTTTTTTTTTTTTTTTTCACAACACATAACTGACAGATCCAAGCCTGGTGTCAATGCAAACTTAGTTCACACCAGTTTTGCACATGTGCTCATATGGATATTCCCTAATTAAAAGATTAATGACCCCAAACAGATGGCTTATTCTGCATTCATATTTTTGTACATCTATTAATGGAAGACCAATGATCTCCAGTTAAATTTTCGTCTGAGTCTCAGACAGCTAAGCTCTAAGCTTTGCAACTTGGCAGAACGATTTCAGTGAATCTGGGAGCTAAAATTTTGTGGGAAAAGCTTAACCTTGTGTTTTCAAACTTTCTCAGATTTTAAAACACATAATTTGGGTTCAGTTCTTTTTCAACCCTTTTTCCTATTTAATTTTATAAGTTCAGATCTTGATTATTATTCTGTCTTCTTGGTTACCATTATTCAATAAAGCTGAAGGTTTTTCCAAATTATTCCACTATTAAGTCACATCAAATCACTATTTGACTACTGGTACACATTCATATGCAGTAATGACTACACCAAGGCCGGCACCATATAACAATCTCTTGATGATGTTAGGCATTACCAGTGAAACTTTTTATAGTGAAGAAAGATAGTTAATTGATTCAAACTCGATCAGTAAATGCTTGGAGTCCATCATTTCCAGATTTATATCCATATCTTTGTTCTAAATGGATAATTTATCAATTCATATGATGAACCACATTTACAAAATGAAGTAGAGAAATTAATGATGGAAACAAGATCAACTCCAAAAGCGAACTTAAGTCTTATTACTCTGCAGATAAATATAAGTTTGTTTGGGGTTTTGAAGGAATACACATGGTTTAATGTGTCAGATTTTACTACAAAACTGCATTGGAAAAGGTGTTGTTTTTTTTTTTTATTTATTTTTTATAGGAGTACATATGAAAATGTTTCCTTATAAGAATCCATTGGACTTTAATTTACTCCAGAATTGCATTGAAAATTGTTTTACTATAGCAATGAATTTGAAGTTTTACTATAAGTATGCATTGGATATTATGAGAATGCATTGGAGAAAATTTTGCCAGAGAAATTCATTGAATCCATATGACTAACAATGATAAGAAGGATCTATCTATAAGTTGGAGATTATTCATTTCATTAGAAGATCAAAATCTAAAAATCAACTTAGAGTACAGACTGTTATATATATATATATATATATATATATATATATGACAAGTCTGACTTTAGACCAAATGATCAAAACTTAATCCACTCGTAAGTTGAGCATCTGAATTCTATAGGAGCCATAATGTTTTGTTATAAAAATCAAAAAGGGGCTCAAAAGATTTGCAAAATTACTATAAAAATACAAGAAGAAAAAAAAACCCTAAAGTTTTTCTCTACTCTATGAACATTTTATGATAAGTGAGTAAAAAGTAAGAATATATAGAAAGGGTATAAAGTAAATATAGATCCCTTTCAGTAATTTTATTATGTAACACTATGGACTCTTTGGTATATGCTTTGATCATATTTGTGTGTGTGTGTTTCCATTATAAGGGTAGTCAGCTGATATGGATATAAATATAGGGGTAAATATATCTATGCAGAGTTGTGTAACTCAATGGATTTTAGGTGTCTTAGTATATATATATTAACCGGGACATTGGCCCAGCGGTTAGAGTGTTCGCCAATGGCCCGGGAGACCTGGGTTCAATCCCAGGTCGAGTCATACCAAAGACTTTAAAAATGGTACTTGATACCACCTTGCTTAACACTCAGCATTATAAGGTACGGTTCAAGGGTAAAGTGGAGCAATCCTGGGAATGGAGTGGCGCCCTCCCCTACACCTTGGTGTAGTAGCTATCGAAAAGGGAGCCTTCGGGTCACCCTCGACTAACTTAGTATATATATATATATATATATATATATATATATATATATATATATATATATATATATATATATATATTGCAAACATGGTCTGATGTGTGTGTGTGTGGATGCTGGTCTGGCAATACTTTTATACAATAAGAACTAATTACATTTTATGCGATTTGAAAGAGATTTCTCCAACTTCCATATAAGTGATTTTTTTAAATAAAGAAATTTAATTTTTTGAAGAATCCCAACCCTGCGAACAAAGATATGAAATTTGATTCGTCTGTGCCCAGATTTTGACATAACTTAACATCCTCTAATCAACTTCACCATTTCAACTTGCTTTCCATATTGATGAATATAATTATGGTGTACCTTTTGGAGACACAAACCTATTAACAATGATCTACAAGCTTTTTTCATTAACTACCGTACCATACGATGTGCCTAGTCTGTCAATTAAATTTATTTCAAACGATGCGTGAGACGTGATATATTTTATGAAAAGCACCACTAAAAATTAAAAATGTTCAAAGGGAGGTTACTCTTATCGGTTAAAGGGAGATAACTCGTTTCATCACGCCATTTTAAAATGGTGAATGTCGATGTACAGGTATCAATTGTCTTCCTTGCTTAACAAATTAATGTATTAATCTTCGCCCATTAATGACTAATTACTTGAAAGATTGGAGTTACGTAAACAAGGCTACAGACCATTGTTATTGAGTTTAATTCTTATTGGATTCCCAATCCTTCTGAACCATTTCTCCCGTAGAAGGCTAAGATCAACAACAAGGGATGTCCTGGGTATAAAACTAAGCTGCGCTTTGTGGTATGCCTAGGGTTCCGGGGAGGAGTGTGGAGTCAACCTTTTATGGCTATTACTCCCGAGTCCACTCAAACCTGGTGTGGTGATACATATTAGGGCCCATCTATGGACCTAAAACCTGTTTAAAAATATTGGATAGGAATACGTGAAACCATATAACAGTGTGCAAACAAATGGTTATTATGTTAGAAATTTTGAAGCCACTTAACTGTGTGCAAATTAGTTGTATTATAGTTGATTGAAGCTATAATTGTTAGTTACTTGAAACTATATAACTCCTTGCTAATCTTTATTATATAGGAATTTTCGATATCGTATAACTCTGGGCAAATTATTTCTATTAGATATGAATACTTGACATAACTATATGCAAAACAAATATTTCTGAACAAATAAAGAAAAGATGCAAGTGTAAAAATAAAATAATGCAATGGAACATTGAAAACATGGTTAAATTTCGGCATTCAATAACCTATCAGAATTTGACTTGTCGTTAAAAAAGATAAAACCAAACCAATCATATTTCTGGCCTTGTACCAAACTAGGCTCAGCTTAGTAAATAACATCTAGAAATGTCGTATACACTTGTAGTAATATTGATATTTGAGTGGAATGGCTACACTAGAGTTTTGAAACTTAAAAGCTCATTTAGATAAGATTTGTTTTCTTCTCTACCCCATTTAATTCGTTGGTGTCTTGTCTGTGTAAACTGCAAAAGAATTACTGAAGGAAGGAAGAAAAGGGACTAAGATACTGTTATAAATAAGCGTGTGGTTGCAAGAGACAATGGAAGTGAGGAATAGATTTAATTCCGTTTATTTTAAATGAATAAAATTTGGTATGTCAGAGATACGGGCCTTCTTTTCCCAGATAACTGGCCAGGAGGAGAGTGAGTGTAAGTCGTTCTCGAGCGGCTGGGTTGGTACTGTGGCACAGTGTGTGACAGGGGTCGGTAAGCTCTAAGCTGTCTTTGGTAGTTTTGGAAAGCGAGTTTGATTGGTAGGGCGTCTAGTTCTTGTCTGAATTCGACGCGTGACGATCTTCTCTCTCGAGGTCTCGGAGCCGACTGCCATTTTAAACTTTGGTGTTTTATTTGTTTTATTGATTTTGCTTGTGAGTTAATTTGGAGTGTATTAGTTAATAGGAAGAGATTTCTGTATATAACAATACCTTTTAATTTTCGACTTTATTTTTGGGTTTCGTACGGCTACTCTGTAGCGAGTTGATGTCTTCGTGGACGATTAGAGAACAGTCACGTCTCTCAAATAAGGCGTTGAAATGTACAAGTCGTTTTGGTGGTTGATAAATCCAAAGCTTGGGTTATCGTGTCCAATGGGCGTTTTTTACAATGTTTGTTTCGGTCGTGTCGGCTCGCTAGCAACAGACATGGCTCGGTATCAGGCAACAAAACCTGATCAACACGTGTTCGTCGCTAGCGGCTGCGTAAAAGAGGGCCCGTTCAGTGCTACGGCGAAGGCTGAAGTGAAGTAGCATTTCTCTTTTGCGCAGGGAAAGTCCTTTCTCTGGGCATGTGTCGGCCCTACTTCCTGTCAGAGGCTTTTGGGAATTTCTACACTTTTTTGATTTAACTTATTTTTCTTTTTTCTAATATTCACATCTATACCATTGAATTATAATAATTTCTATTTGCATTTTAAAATTATTTGTTAAAGTCATCATTCAAGAACAATGATAATAATAAAAGAATGCGACTGAAATAAAAATAGATAAATTAACAAAACATTTACTGTAGGCAAAAACAATCGAAAATACTATGAATATTATCCCACTTTCCTAAAATCAGTTGCAGCTGCAACTACGACTATAGAAGAACGCTTGCGAAATTTCTTGACAAAAGTTTGAACCCCAAGTTACTTCATATTTCATCGGAAGTGTTTTATTTTATTGTGGAAAGAGTTTCATGCAAATTGAATTTGTTTATCAGATTTTCTTCTCGTAAGTTTATATTTTTTTAATGTCATATCTGTCTTCGTGGATTATTTAATGCCGAAACCATTCTTTTAAAACGATAGTAATGGTAATATTTAACCCATTGCCAGAGGGATAAGTTTTTACTATTCATTACAATAATTATAAATTCATTAAGTCTCTCTAAATTGTTGAATGATACAATTGAGATCAATAATATGTTAAGCTTCCTAAATAAAGATTTTTTTTGTATTAAGTCATTTTTATTAAGCAAGCAATACACACTTTGATTCATAGAAATACATGCGACTGAATCTGCGGTCTGTATGCTAGATTAAGTAAAACTTGGGGAATAACAAGTAGTTATTTACTAAATATAGCTAAGTTTAATCAAATACCCGAAGTATGGGGCATTCAATGAGAATCGAACTCACTAACAATGGTCTGCTAGCCACATAAGTATTATAAAATTAAATGATTGATTTTCACGGCATGTTAACCCCTCTGGTGTTATTTTATGCCTAAGAGTTTAGGGAATTGCTTACATTGTACAGTTATATTTACATTTTTTGGGTAGTTGTTTCTTTAGAGGTTTTTGCAGTTATATTATATCAAGTATTCTTATCTAATACAAATAATGTGCAGGCAGATCAATTTGACCTATAGATGGAATCCTAACTGGTACGATTACTTCGGGTTAGAGCGGATCTGGAAGTAATGGCAATGAAGGGGTACTTCTCAGAGTTCCAGAACCAGAGCCTCACCATCAGATGCAGTTAAGTAATATCCAGGACACCCCCTTTTTTGTGGGGGGGACTCTTGCCCCTCTGCAAGGAATACAGTGTATCCTTAGCCTCACCGACACGGTGGGGTATTATACGAACTTTGTTCTGGATATAAAAAATAGAGAAATAAATAAAAAGCCAAAAATTTGTCGAGGGGCTTAGAATATATCAACTGCATCCCCTACAATGGGGTAAGACCCTCAAAAAGGGTGCCTAGGAGCATGTGTATATTTCGCAGAGTAGATATTGACTGGTTAATAGCAATTACAAGACGTTGGTTGATATTTGGTTACTGTTTTTAAGGATGTATCGTGGCCTTTATTTCTGAAAATTTACATATATGTTCTTTCCAGTGAGCACAGGGCCCAAAAAATTGAAGGGAAGGGGGGGGGGCGATAGACAGAGTTTTCTATGGAGCCCTAGCTAGTCACACTCGTCGTCGAAATTCATCGTTCAGTTATTCCCCATTTGTTCTATAAAATACTTCATTCACCCACCAACCACACCAAAACTAATAGAATAATACTAAAGTGTATCGACCTAAGTAGTATTAAACTATTACTACTACTAATAATAATGATAAGGAAGGAACTAAAAGCGTATTGTCATTATTACTGTAAATTTTTCACACTAGTTTTAACTGTTGTTATTTTTATTTCTCGTTGAAGTTTGAGTGACAGAAAGTTTCCTCAGGTTTTCTCAGGACCCTTCTAAGTATTCTTGCCGATTTTAACGGAGTTGTGGTTTGAATAACCTCAATTCTTCCTCTGATCTCCAATTCTTCCTGTCTCCTTTCCAAACCCGCCAACAAAAATTGGTATCATCGTCACTCGCATGCTCCATGGCTTTTCCAGCTCTCAGGCAAGATCCAAGTATTTGTCTATCTTTTCGCTTCTTTTGTCTTTCTTTTCGCACTCAGTTATTATTATTATCATTATTTTTTTTATTATTATACTCCTTGAGAATTTTTCACACCAGCGTTAGTTAATGGTTTTTCCCATGAGTTTGAGAGACAATAAGTCTCCTCAAGTCTCCAGCACTTTTCTCAGTATTCTGACCGATCCTAATAATGCTTTAATCTGTGGTTTCTTCTTGTTTTCTTATTTCAAAGTATTCCAGTCTCTTTACCAATCCCTTAGGGATTGTTCCAAGTACACCAATTGCAATTGGTATCACCGTCACCTTCCATGTACCATGGTGTAAGTACTTATCTATCTTTTCGTTTTCTTTTCTTTTACTTCAGTGGTCAATCAGGACGCCGAGATCAAAGGAAGAATCCATATTACAGCTCTGCTAAAACCGGCAAATATATTTAGAAGCGTCCTGGAGATCGAAGGAGACTTGCTGTCACTCAGCCTCCAGTGAAAAACGACCAATTAGAGCTGGTGTGAAAAACTCGCAAAGAATAAAATAATGTGTATGGAACCAATGTCGTGAAAAAAGCGTCAAAATGGACTAAAATAAGTTATAGAATTATAGAAGCAATAATGCCTCAAGTAAAGTTTTTCGAACGAACGGCTCATTGGCCTAGTGGGTCGAGTGTTCGCCAATGGTTCGGGAGACTTGGGTTCAATCCTAGGTCACGTCATACCAAAGACTTTAAAAATGGTACTTGATACCTCCTTGCTTAACACTCAGTAATATAATATATATATGGAGGTGCCCGTGGTGTAGTCGTTATCGTCGTAGGAAATGGACACGGCGACACGAGTTCAAATCCTGGACGAGACTGATTGCATTTCACATAGCACTAATACCCTTGGGAAAGGTATGAATCCAATTATTCTCCCTCCAGCTATGGGTAAATAGTAGGACAGACTAGGTTCTTCAGCCTTGGTTAGGCAACTAGTCTAGGAGAAGGAAAACTCTGAATTCAAACCTGTTAAACTCCGCTTAAAAATTGACCTTGTGTCATATCCTGCCCGAGTGGAGGGGTTGGTAAATAGTAACACTCGGTAATATAAGGTCCGTATTAAGGATAAAGTGGAGCAATCCAGGGAAAGGAGTAGCGTCTTCCCCTACACCTCGGTGTAGTAGCTACTGAAAAGGGAGCCTTCTGGTCGCCCTTGACTACAGTCACCAACTTGACTTTACATGTGAATAGTTCCTTTTGAATAGGTATTTTCATTTTAAGGTCAAAGCTGAGCGCTCAAACGCCGCCGGAAGAAGAACCTAGAAAAGAATTTCTCTAAGTTGGATAATTAAAAAAATCATCGCAAAAGGAAAGAAGGAAATAACGTATTTAGCGCCTCGTCATCTCTCAGATGTCAGGGAATCCAGCTGACAAAAATGATCTGCTTTTTTTTTCCGATCTCTCTCTCTCTCTCTCTCTCTCTCTCACACATACAGATTTATAACAGTTTAAGACATATCTGCTTTTGTAGATATGTCTTAAACTGTAATAATCTGTGTGTGAGAGAGAGAGAGATTGGAAGAAAAGGACGAATAGACATAGGGAAAGAAAGTGTATGTCAGAGAGAGAGAGAGAGGGGACACTGTAGGCTTAGTTCAGCACTGGGATGTGACCCCTGTTCATGGGGAGCCGGTTCACTTTAAACTGACGATTGTTTGGGCAAATCGACCCTCACCTCCCCGACGCCTCATCCTCACCCTTGTCAATGCTCTGACTGACTAAAGTTATTTCAGCGAGGAATCTTGTGGATTTGGATTCAACGAAGAATTTTTGTTCGCATCGCGTGATATTCAGGAATGTCAAATTCTGACTTCCGCAATTCTCAGAATGCCGGAATAAACAGAATAGTAATTCTTTTGTTATGATTAAAAAAAATCTTTGAATACAGGCTCCATTCTTATTTATAATCATCATCTTTATTATCATAGATATCCTGCTTATTATTCTAATCATCATAATTACCACTAACAGATTCATTTATATTGTCTTTAAAGTAACTGTTAATAATAAATACTGTTATCTATCTATCTATGGGAATAGTATCGTGGGCTTTGGTATTGGCAACTTGAAGATTTGTTTTCATATAATTGTTGTATCTGAGTATCAAAACTCTTTGCCACAACTATTTGAGAGCGAAGAAGACAATTCTAGTTGAGGAAATGTATTATGGTTTAATGCTAAACAATATTAAAAAAGTCACGATGTATTAACAACATATTTATTGTCTGAGCAAACTTTGCAAAATGAATAAAGGAATGAGATGAAATATTAAGAGTTAATTATAGAGAAAAGTCTTTTAGTATAAGTTGAGAGTCCTTGATAGAATGAAAGTTATTGTGCGAAGACCTATGTCGGAATATGGTACCATGAGTGATACAATACAAGGTTTGCTGGGGTACCCCTCCCTCTGTCGTGGGACGCCCACAATCGTGTGTGCTTCTTGCTGTCGAGGACAGAACCTTAGAGAGAGAGGACTTTGGCGCACCGTTTTGGTCATGCCACCCAGCAGCCATTAGAAGTATATTTGGACAGCAAGGGATGCAATATCTATCTATCTATCTTGCTCTGTTGGAGGGGCTTATAATATGCTAACTGCATCACCTGTAGAAAGACAACACAAAAATGGTGTCCAAGTTATAAGACTGTATACGGTAGTAAGGCTCCAATTCTGGAGTTCTGGGAGCCACATCGTTGCCATTACTCTCAAGTTCATCTTGACCCAAAGTGGTTGACCCTATTATGGTCCCATAGATCTGTTAGAAATTTATTAGTATTTGATCGGATTACTGGAAACAATATAGCTATATGCAAAGTATCTATGTTAAGAATGATTACTTGAATCTATAATTGTTTATAAAAGAGTCATCTAAAGGATTCACACCCCTATATTTTTAAAAGGCCGGCGTGGACCACGTTTAGAAAAAAAAAAAGAAAAAAGACCCACCTGTTCCCAAAACAAACGTATTAGGGCATCGGTAAAGTAAATAGTTTCGGGAACCTGATTAGACGGAGGTGTCACGTACCGAGTGCTTTCAGCTACGTACGCGCATTTTGATTTTGTTCCATGCAAAAATAGATCTTGCATTTAGAACCGGTCACATGACATGGTTATCTATATATAGTCTACGTCTTTGATAGCTTACTCTCTCATGTCTGACTCTAAGCTAGACGCTCTCACACTCTCAGTTCTTCCCAGCGAGCGACTCATAACTCTACACAACTCGACGCTTCGGACACACAACCGAAAATGGGAGAACGTGCAGCCAGCAAAAATACATTCATTACCATAATGAAATTGGTTTATTTCCCTCACTCCAAATATTTTGAACTTTGCATGGACGTCAAAATCGCTTCACATATAGATACAAACATTTAGTTAACGGCTCGGCGAATACTTCGCTGTTATGTAATTTTTAGTTTTTCGTCGCACTTACACACAGCCATGTTCGAACAATGCATATTTATATTCCTATAATATTTGTATCAGTCACACCCACACGCAGACAAATTCCTAACAAATAATATCCGGGCATTTTTCCTTCTTTGCATTGTTTTTGTTTATTTGTTAATTATATAAAATTGTCTGTTATTTGATATCACGTCACGTTAAATTTCTTTTGTTTGCGTTGTCTATATTAATTGTGCTTTAATGTCAACCTCTAAACAGTTACGGAAGCTGCACATTTAATGTCGCCTCCACAAAATGGTGACCCGAACGACGTGAGATGAACTCACAAATTTCTGGTTTGGTGAAACCCGACCTTCGACGTTGAATGAACGCTTTTTTACTTATAAAAAACCCCTCCCAAACCCAGAAAAATTATTTATATTATTACTACAAATCGTAGATTGAAGAAATAAAAATAACAACATGGAACTTTCGATATCACGATATCAATTAGCATTCAAAACGACGAACATACAAATTCTTTAACAAACTGACCAACTCGTTTGAACATATAAAAATTCTTCAACACTATAGTAACTACACGCAAATTTCCGACGAAAAAACGAAGCTTCAAGCAAAATTTCATATCCTGCAACAGTACAATTTTTCTTTATTTCGACGCATGTGGCAAATCAACTGTTGATACTACTTCTACTATTCCATTACCAAGAGATGTTTTTATCTCCCACTACTAGGGGAAAATAACCTTAACTTTTCTTAATTCGACTTGTCCCTTTTCGTCACTCCCCATCCCCTTGCTATTGGTACAAGACTTTCCTTGACCCCAGGACAATTACTACTAGAATTAACACTAGTCAGTGGACGGCACACAGACGAATTTCAACAATGAAAATTACGACCACATGTGAGGCCCAAAGAAAAAACATCAACACAGAGAAGAGGAAATAACGTGCAAGTTTTGTACATTGCTAAATAAACCCGAAAGAGAGTTGTGTCCTGCATTAGGCAAAACCTTTTTAAAGTGCGGCAGGAAAACTACTTTGCTGTGAAGTGTAAATCTTTAAAGAAAAAGCATGTTTGGACAGTTGAGGCACGTCAATATGTCAGCGACAGCAGCAGAAGTTTGGAATACGATCATGTGAGCAGTGTCACAATAAGAGAGAGAGAGAGAGAGTGAATGGTGTAATATAGGAATTGATCGAAGCGGAAATGATGGCGAAAGGGAAAACAATTGCGTTTCAATAGATAGTGGAGTTTCTATAAATATATTGGATGTGAAGCATATAACTAGGAAAATCCTCAAATAAGCTTCTTGTGACGTGGAATGGTGCAGAAGTGAAGACCTTGGGAAAATGTCGGGTTAAAATGATAACCCCCACCAAAAATGGACGGAAATACGCTGTAAAGTTTGCAGTAGTACAGGTGGATTTACATCACTTACTTGGCACAACCGCAATCCAAAGGATGGCACTTAATACTGTCAAAAATTATCAGTTCAGAATGGTTGCCGGAGTATCGCAACTGGATAAGCTCAGCATCTAGCAGCCACCACTTAGACAAAATCCTAAACTAATTCATGGACGTATTTGAAGACAGGTTGGGTTAATTACCGGGCGTGGTACATTTAGAAGTGGATCCGAGTGGATCTGAGTATAACACCCCATGTTGCAGCGGCACGAAGAGTACCTGTAACTATCAAGGGTAAATTAAAGACGGGATTAGACAGGCTGGTGGACAAGAAGATGGTTGAGCCAGTCAGTGAGGTAACACCATGAGCACTAGTAATCAAGAAAAATGGGAAACTGTAAGTCTGCATAAACCCAAGACCACTATTTAGGCTCTGAAACGAGAGCATTTCCAGTTACCTGTGCAAGAAGATCTACTCCCAAAATTGGCTGATAGCAAAATTTTCTCTCCCCTTGATTCACGGGATAGATTCTCGCATCTAAAATTGGATGAAGAGAGTAGCCGTTTTACGATATTTGTCACACCATTTGGCCGTTTTTGATGGAAAGTTCTACTATTCATTTTCCCACAGCACCTGAAAATTTTCAGAAGGCTCAGTATAACAATGTCAACAAAGCAAATGATCTCATGGTGGTCAGGAAGGGGGAAACCATGAAAGAAACTATGGAGGATCATGACAAAAACTCATGAAATCATAGAAAAGATGTCACGAACGTAGAAGGTAGAAGCCATAAAAATAGATGCCGTGTCCAAAAGATGTTAAGGGAGTACAACGTTTAGAAGGTTTTGTGAATTATCTAGCAAAGTTCCTACCACACATCTCTGACGTGATGGCTCGGATCCGCAACTTTATGAAGACACATGTGCCATGGACATGGTTTGAAATCCATGAAGAGGCTTTCAAGAGGATCAAAAAGATGGTGAGTGAAGACCTGTGCTGAGATACTACAATCACAACAAACCTCTGGTCATCCAATGTGACGCGAGTGAGAAGGGTTTGGGAGTTGCCCTGCTCTAGGAAGGCCAACCTCTGGCCTATGTCAGTCGAGCCCTTACAGACACAGAAACCCGATATGTACAGATTGAAAAGGAATTACTAGCTGTAGTATATGCATATGAACGATTTCACCAATATACATTCGGTCAACACGTCACAGTGTTGAATGACTATAGACCGTTGGAGGCAATGATGAAAAAAGAACTTGAGAAACTGCACAAAGTGCCAGTAAAATATGTTAATGCAGCTGCAAAGATATAATGACACGTTCTTAAATCATCCCGGTAAGAAGATATATCTCGCAGATACACTCTTAATAAGAGTATTTATCCACGGTATGACCTGGGAATATGAGGATAAAGATGATGTCAGAGAATCTGAATATATTCCTGTAACTGATAGTCTTAGCCACGACACTCGTTTGCTTGTTCCACGGCTACTCAGAGCAAAGATGCGGTAATCTTAGCCGCGACACTCGTCGATCATTCCCCAGCTCCGCAACGCTAAGACACGGTAGTCTTAGTCGTTCGTTCGTTCGTTCGTCGCCTACATAGAGCAAAGACACGGCAGTTTTAGCCAACTCGTTCGATCCTGCGCGACCAAGCAACCAGCTCCATCATTGCAGCATTTATTCCACGAATGATTCACTGCTCGGACTAGCACTAACACCTGAGACCACATTGACACCCTCCCGGTTAAACTAAAGTACTGCACAACCGGGACATCGATCATCCAGCTGTTTCAACAACCAACGACGACCACCAGCTGTCTCTACTATTTCCATCGTCAATACGACCATAAATTGTAACTTTCGACAAAATAAATTGTCATTTGTTCTTACTGTGATCTCGCCTTTGTTCTCTTCATTGTTTTCCGGCTGTCAATTTACTCACACAAACAACAAAAATAATTTGCTGGGTTGTTGCGGGGCCAATAAGATATTGCCCCCGCAACAAACTAACGTCAAGAACAAAAACTCTCCTCCCAACCAGATCTACTAAAACCGGAAATACCTCGGAATTTTGAAAAATTTGTAAAAGACAGCAGTAAGAGATAAGAGCAGTACTTTAATCAGTGGGTGAAATCCCTCCAACCTTTACTCCCAGGTAATGTGGTGCGGTTCAAACCTCATGTGAAGGGACAGAAAGAATAGAAGAAGGTGATTGTTCTGCAGAGATTAGTTTCAACATCATATCACGTCGATGTTGAAGGAGAGCTGCGTCGGTGTAATAGAGTGAACTTGAAAAAAACCCAGCAGAAACGGCCCCAGTCCCATCAGTTTCCCGTCAGTCATACCAAGCAAATAGCGAGACATTAGTGACCAAAGATCAGGCAGAGGGTTAAATCTTCCTCCACAAACAGCTCAAAATGAAAATAAATTAACAGAAACTAGGAATCTTGCATCAACCCCAAGTCGAGCCCGGAGATATTAAGGTCCCCAAAGACTCCTCAAAATGGGAGTGTAGTGAAAAAAAAAATTGTCCCGGGAGAATAATCAAATCTCCGGTGAGACTAGGGGACTTCACAAAGAAAATTAAGTCAGAGTAGAAGGGCAGAATAATCCCTGAGGCAAGAGGATTGTCTATCCGACGAAGGCCTCTGCTGCTCAAATTTGTCTACTATAAATTTTCTTTTTTTTTTCTTTTTCTTCTTTCTTTCAGAGGAGAGAAGATGTTGCATGGGGAACTAAGTGGATGTTTCACGTTTCTCATGCGGTTTTCTGATCGGTTTATCGGAAGGGGTCAGAAAATAAAGATGTCTTCCATACAGGCTTAATGCTGCGTTGTTGTCGTTACTTTCCTGGACTCATCGGGTTTAAAGAACATGAAACAAGTATCGATTCTGTTTTTAACAAGGATGTCTTTGACATAGAATAACTCACCAAATTGATATGCCATTAAATCAAAGTAAAAATAAACTTCAAAACTACAAAATATCTGCCTTTTTCAACTTTTTCTTTTATTTTAAATAAAAATATTGGAAAATGCCAATTTCTCTTTCTTTTTTAAACTGACATCTCTGCTTTTCTCACAACCCTTTGTTTTTCTTTCCAAACTTTCCAAGTGCGTGTCTGCGGAACCTGCTCTCTGAAATCGCTTTTTTCTCTTTAACTCGACAAAGAAAATAATTTTCTTCTCTGCTTCTTGATCGCTGCAGACGAAAAAAAAAAAAAAAAAAAAAAAAAGAAAGAAAGAAAAAAGTCTCCTTCAAAAGTTAAACGTCTGATTCTTCTTTCAATTTTGAGCATCCTCGCACACACACACGCACACACACACAAAATTGTCAATAAAAATCACTTCCTTTGTCGCTGACTGGTAGCAGCACAGCCAATCAATGAATAACTATAAAATTTACCTTTGGAAATTTTGACTTTTAACAGGAAGTAAATCTTTTAATTAACCTAAATATTATTGTCCGTGATATTTACAAACAAGATTAAAAAACTAACACTATGTGCTCCATTTATACGGCCTTGTGCCACATCTAAACAAAATGTTTACACTGTAAAATCACCATAAACGTCTATCTATACTTGCATTGATTCATTATTTATAGGTACGCACTTACTATATACAATACCGACATATATACAGTACCATATGCATCTTTATTTTTATTGTTCATTCGTTGATTGATTGATTGATTGATTTTAATGGTGTGTCAACCCGTATAGGGTTATTTTATTCCAACTGGTTAAGGAATCGCGTTCATTGTTCTTTCATATTTACATTTTTTGTGTAGTTGTTTCTTAAGAGTATTTTTGAACATGGTCCTATCGAATACAAATATTTTTTAAACATACCAATTTGAAATTATTATTATAGGATTGATTGATTGACTTTAACAGCAGGTCAGTCCGTCTGGGGTTATTTTATGCCTAGAATTTGCGTCTATTGCTCACAGTTCTATGATATCAAATATGTATTTACTTACTCCTCCTCACGAGCAGGATGAGACACAAAGACAATTTTTATGTGGCGATTAACAGGTTTGAAATCAGTCTTCCTTCTCCCAGACCGGTTGTCGTACCAAGGTTTAAGAGCACAGTTTATCCAACTATTTATACATGAATGGAGGGAGAATAGTTAGATTCATGCCTTTCCTAAAGGTATTGACGCAATATGAAATGAAAACAGCCACGTCCAGGATTTAAACCCTGTTCACCGTGTTCATTTCCTACGACAATAACCATGACTATATATATATATATATAGTCATGGTACTATGTTATTAATTATTAATCATATTCATAATTGTTTTAGAAGAGTTAGTAACAGTTTGGATACCGAGGTCGTTTAAGTTTTTTTTTCTCGATAATTTGTGTGGTTGAATTAGTTGGTAAAATGAAATACCTATGTAATAGATTTTTATTCAAAATTTTGGTTTTTGTTACTCATAGTGTTTTTACTATTTTTTCATTATTCATAGTGTTTTTATTAATTTTTCGCTTGAGAATTTTAAAAGCTTTTATTTTAGCATGTTGTATAAACGATTTGGGATATTATAGTTGTGCAAAGTAATTTTCTATGTAATCGGTTTCATCATTCAAAAATTTGTGGCAATAAATTCCAATGGCTCTAAGATGAAAAAAATAACTGATTAATCCATTTTTTATTGCGGTATTATTTAAAATTTTTTCGAATACATAAAACTGACGACAGTTTAGTTTGAAATGGAATGCGAGTAGTGGACCTGGGAATAATGACAATTAAGGGGTACTCCACACTCCCTAAATCTCCGGAGCTGGAACCCTTGCAAGAAATATGTGGGGATTGAATAATAGATAAAATCTCAATTGCATAAAAAAAAGAAAATAAGATAAAGACAAAATAAAATAAAAAAATACAAAAATAACTATCTCCTAGGAGGCCTCTGATACGAAGGGCAATATATGCATGTCTTAAATGAACAACAAACATAATCATGCTGAGTAAGTGAGTAATTATAAATAATGAATTAAGGCATGAAATAAGACTAGATAGGTTGAAATGCCGTTAAAATCCATCAATCATTCAATCAATCAAACTTGGATTTCTTCTATTTCAAAAAGTCTTCATTAAGGCGATGTTGTGTAGCCATACAATGATTGAAGGACCAAAATGAAGGAATGATGGGACCGTAACACATTCTTTATAAAAATGTAGGTCTCTCTTTTTCACTCGAAAGGGTCAAAATTGACTGTATGAGTGAGAGAGACAGACAGAGAAAAGGAGACGAAGACGTAGGACGCGGACACAGACTGGCGAGGGATTGCTATATTGACCTTTTTTAATCCACATTGTGAATCCATATTCAGGACCTTACGTCTCTGCTTCTGTGATGAGAGGTTCTCAACCGTGGTACGCTTGTGCCACTACCCCTTCCCCCTCCGCCACGGGTGGTGCCCAGTACGGCTTCTGCCCTGACTTGGTTATGGCTCCAACTGGCTGAACGAGACTGACTGATAATTTCATAACGCCTACGCGTTCTTCTGGTTCTGGGTAATCACTTTGTTTACACAGTTGGAACATCATGTCCCAGAAATCCCTGATTGACCCTCATACACGCCGTTAGGATATACATTCAGGACATAGGAATGGAATTTGGCATAGAAAAATGTGCCCTGCTAGTCATGAAAAGTGGCAAACGACATATGACTGACGGAATGGAACTACAAAATCAGGACAAGATTAAAACGCTCAGAGAGGGTGAAACGTACAAATACTTGGGTATCTTGAAGGCTGACACCTTCAAACAAGCGGAAATGAAAGACAAAATTCAAAAAGAATATCTCAGGAGAATTAGGAAAAACTACTCGAGACAAAACTCTCTTGCAGGAACCTCACCAAAGGAATAAATACTTGGGCTGTAGTTCTCGTTAGATATTCGGGACCCTTTCTCAGTGGACTAGAGATGAACTTAAACAGTTGGATCAAAGAACAGAACAAGAAAACTAATGACCATGCATAAGACATTACATCCCAGAGACGACGTTGACAGACTATATGTATCTAGAAAAGAGGGAGGAAGAGGACTTGCCAGCATCGAAGACAGCGTTGATGCATCGATACAACGACTCGAAGACTACATAGGAAAACACGGAGTGAGACTGATTACAGCCATCAGAAACTATACTGATAGCACAATAGACGACAGAATGACAACTAGGAAACAAAAATGGAAAGAAAAACAGCTCTATGGGCATTTAAAACGACTAATAAACACCATTTCACACCAGAAAACCTGGACGTGACTAAGAATAGGAAACTTTAAGAGAGAAACAGAATCTCTCCAAATAGCAGGACAAAACAACGCCATAAGAACCAATCACATCAAAGCGAGAATAGATAATATTCAACAAAATAGCAAATGTAGGCTCTGTGGCGATAGAAACGAAACGATCAATCACATAATAAGTGAATGCAGCAAATTAGAACTGAAGGAGTATAAGACTAGACACGACTGGGTGGGCAAGGTGATCCACTGGGAAATGTGCAAGAAATTTAAATTTGACCACACCAAAAAATGGTATATGCACAACCCAGCACCTGTCCTAGAAAATGACACACATAAACTCCTATGGGACTTTGACATACACACGGATCACCTAATCTCGGCCAGAAGACCAGACCTTAAAATAATCAACAAAAAAAGAGAATATGCAAAATTGTCAACTGTCCCGGTTGATCACAGAATAAAACTGAAAGAATGTGAAAAGAAGGATAAGTACCTCGACCTTGCCAGAGAATTGAAAAAACTATGGCACATGAAGGTGACAATTATACCAATTGTGATTGGTGGTACTTTTAGCACAGAAACTAAAAAAATTATTAAAGGGTCTAGGGAGGTTGACGGACGAGTGGAGACCATCCAAACGACAGCATTATTGGGAACGGCCAGAATACCGAGAAGAGTCCTGGAGACTTGAGGAGACTTGCTGTCACTCAAACTCCAATGAAAAACCATCAGTTAATGCTGATGTGAAAAGCTCTAAAGGAGTGATAATAATAATAATTGATATTTAATAATGTTTAATAGTTAACTTAATGTTTAATAGTAACAGCACAGGAACAGAACCTGCCAACTAGAAACTATTAGGTAAACATAACACCCCCTTTCCCCCCAAACAAAAAAAACAAAACGAATTAAACCTTATATGTTGATTGTGCAAACAAAAAAATAAATCAATTGATAACTTAATACCCGGTTGCTCAATCATAGCACCGAGAGAATAAAAGAAAGACATGATAAAATAAGACTTTATATTCATTAAAATTTGTAAATAATATGGAATATTTGATTGTAAAAAATGGTATAAATACCAACCAGAACCAAAAAACGGAAGACAAAACAGCTATTATTCTTTGGGACTTTACTATACAAACTGATAGCAAAATAAAGAGCAATAGACCAAATATAGTGGCTAAAGACTATAAAAGAAAAATATGCCTTCTAATTGATATGTTTGTGCCAACAGATTATAACATATTAGTCAAAGAATATAATGAAATAAGTAAATACAAAGACTTGGAAATAGAAACTGAAAAAAATATGTTCCTTTAAAACTGCCACCATGTCAGTAATAGTAGGAAACCTGGGTATGATCCAGAAAGAGACATATAAATATTAACAAGATACCAAGCCTTCTCGGCCTAAATTAGATACATTCATTTTGTGGAACTGCTCATCTCCTTAGGAGAGTACAATCAATGTGATTGAAATATATCACCTAAAATAGGTCGCAAAAATCATTAATATATAGAATACATATAATCGCTATCTTCCTTTTTCTTGAGTGAAAAACCGGTGAAAGATTGTAAGAAACCGAAAGTGAAACTGAAAATCAAGTGTCGCCCTGTCGGCTGGGGCTGTAGAATACGCCGACTGCACCTCTGAAGAGGGGTAAGACCCCCCACCCAATGAGGCCCCCTGTTGGCCGTGGGTGGCGACCCGTAAGGCGCTAGGACGGAGCCCTGGTGGTTGAGCAGTCATTGATCCGGTGACAGAGTGGTCAATGGCTTGCAACATACCACTTTGGCCCTTACTTGCTCTGACGGGCGGTCGGATTGGGCCCGATCCGATCAATCGGCTTGGTCATGTCAAGCCCTAGCACATATATATTTTATCCCGACCGTAATTTTAAATCTGCTCTTGCAAGTTCCCAACCCGGATCTGTTAGTTGTTAGAAGGCGGTGACTGAGAGTCAATTGTGTTGAGAATAGGAATTTGACCAGCGCCGAGAACTTGAAATTGGCAACGGCTCGGAAGCCTCAACGCGAGTATACGGGTCGCGTATCCCTCGTCTCAACCAAGGCGAATAGGTTACCCCCCTTGGACTCCGTGGTGGGTGGAGGAGCGCAGAGCCAGTGAAAAATATACAGTATATATGGTGTCTTCAAACAAAAAAACTAAACGGAACCTCTCAGAATCAGACTCGGAGGATGAGGCAGCAGACTTCCCCAGATTCATTGCTATTGAATCTTTGGAGGAGGTATGCCTAGCCAAATCCTCACCTTTCCTTATCGAAAAAGTCATATCTACAAGAGCTAGTCCGAAAACTGTTAAGAAAACAAGGAATGGTAACTTGCTTGTCGAGGTAGACAACCGGAGACAGGCAGAAAACATATTAAAAATAAAAACTTTTCATACGACCAAATGCAGAGCATATCCGCGCTAGAAACTCAACACTTCCAAGGGAGTTATCAGGAGTAGAGAGTTGGCATTGGCTACGGAAGATGAGATAGCATCAGCCCTGGGAAAACAGGGAGTTACAAATATAAAGAGAACATCCATTAAAAAAGGTGAAGAACGAATCCAAACCAACATTTACATCCTAACATTTAATAAGCCCCAAACTCCAAAAGAGGTGCAGATCGGCTATTGTCTTGAGAGAGTTGAGCAGTACGTCCCAGCTCCCTTGAGGTGCTTCAAGTGTCAGAAATTTGGACACCACAGGGAAGCCTGTAGAGGACGACAGACATGTTCCAAATGCGGTGAAAAGGACCCGGACCATGCAGAGGAAGATTGTTTAAAATAAATTCGATGTGCAAACTGCCAACTAGATCATCCGGCTTATGCAAGAACTTGTACTGTTTACCAAAAAGAAAAACAAATAATTGAGGTAAAACACAAGAGGAATGTTTCCTTCCTGGAAGCTTGGAGAATTGTAGGGAGCTATACGGGAGAAAGCAGCTACGCCTGACACCAAATATAGAATACTTGTGGAGAAATTGCTCAAGCTGGAAGCCAATGATTGGCCAAAGTTTCAGGGCACCTGAAAAAACTACGTTTGGGTGAATTTTACCAAGCACCAGCTCAGCAACAAGTTGCGAATGGGGAGAGATCCAATATTGTAGTTCAAACAAAAACACACGTAGGATCTATCACTCCAACACGAACTACTCCTAAAAGTGCCAAATCTCCATCAAAACAGCCGTTACATAAATCACCAATCCGTCCACCAAAAAGCATTAAAGATAGACTAAAAAACCTGTCTCCCATCAGACCTGAACAACTGAAACAAAAATCACAACTCCCCATTAGCCAAACTACGAAAATACAAATGAACACCAAAGTGAATAAGGAAAGACCAGGAAGTACATTCAAAATACCCTCAACAACAAAGTCGCCTATAATAACCAAACAATCCAATTCTCAACAACAAAACCCCTACAAATGACGTATAGTATAGAGAATATGGATAGCGACACAGACCGCGTAGTTGCCAGCCTTAATCTTGAAGAAATAATCAAAGACTACAATACTTGAAACCACTTAACTGTCGGCAAATTCATAAGCTCAGTCACTTTTTTGAATTGTTAATCTCTTACATATCATACGTATCTATTCAAATGTGTGCTAACGAATGACTGATATTAAATTCTTATTGCTACATAGAAACTCTTGTAATAATTTAACTGTGTGCAAATAAATGAGGAAAAGTAAATGGAATGATTTATGCTGCTTGCCAAACAGAATTGTTTCTTATGCTAAACTGAATTATTTGAAATAGAACTGTTTTTTGACATTGAAACTGTACTTATACAAAACTGAATTGTTATATAACTGCTTGAATAAACTGAATTGTTTGAAATAGAAATGTTTTTGACAAGCTGTGTACTCATACTGAACTGTTTGAAATAAAACTGATTAGTTACATAAAAATGGATTTGGCGTTAAATAACCTACAAAGGTTGATATGCCATAAAACCAAACCAAACCAAACGAAAATCAAGTAATAATAATAATAATAATAATAATAATCTCACACGAGAAAACTTGGACGTGGCCAAGAAAGGGAAACTTTAAGAGAGAAACTGAATCTCTTCTAAAAACAACGCAAAACAACGCCATAAGGACCAATTATATCTAAGCAAGAATAGACAAGATGCAACAAAATAGTAAATGTAGGTTATGTGGTGATAGAGACGAAACGATCAATCACATAAGCGAGTGCAGCAAATTAGCACAGAAAGAGTATAGGACTATGTACGACTGGGTGGGCAAGGTGATCCACTGGGAATTTAACTTTGACCATACGAACAAATGGTATATATAGAATAAGTCCTGGAAAATGAGACGAACAAACTCCTCTGGGATTTTGAAATAAAAACGGATCACCTAATATCAGCCAGACAACCAGACCTTGTAATAATCAACAAAAGAAAGAGAACTTGTAGAATTGTGGAATTTGCTGTCCAGGCTGACTACAGAGTAAAATTGAAAGAAAGCGAAAAGAAAGATAAGTACATGGACCTAGCTAGGGAAATAAAAAAAAAACTGTGGGAAATGAAAGTGATTAAGATACCAATTGTAATTAGTGCTCTTGGTACAGTCACCAAAGGATTGATACAAGGACTGTAGAACTTGGAAATAAGAGGACGAATGGAGACCATCCAAATTACAGATTTATTAAGATCGGCCAGAATACTGAGAAGAGTCCTGGAGATTTAAGGAGAATTGCCGTCACTCAAACTCCAGTGGGAAACCGTCGGCTAACGCTGGTGTGAATAACTGTCAAAAGAGAAAAAAATGATTATAATATATTTCACTCAGCAAGTTTTTCACACCAGTTTTAATAGGTGGTTTTTCATTGAAGTCTAAGTGACAACAAGTCTCTTCCGGACTCCTGTTGCCCAGTCGGCTGGAGCTGTAGAATACACCGACTGCTTCTCTGCAAGACCCCTACAACAAGTGTAATGGATATGACACTAAACAATCTAATGGTGAGGTTCCAGTAATTCTGGGCCTTTGGTGAGTGTGGAGTACCCCTTTATTGCCATCGCTCCCAGGTCCACTCAGGCCCGGAGTGGTAGCACCTGATAATGGTCCTATCTATGGGTAGTTTAAAATAGAACTGTTTTGACATTTAAACTGCATATTTATGCAAAAATGAATTGCTCGAAATAGAACTGTTTTAACATCAAAACTGCGTACTTATGCTAAACTGAATTATCTGAAATAAAACTGTTTTGACATTTAATTCTGTGTATTGCCTATCGGCACCCCTTCATTGCCATTGGTCCCAGGTCCACTCTGGCCCGGCGTGGTAGCACCTGATAGGGCCCTATCAATGGGTTAAATAGAACTAACGGCATACTAATGTTAAACTGAATTGTTTGACTAAACTGAGAAGCTTGAAATAGAAGTGTTTTTGACAATTGAACTATACTTACATTTAAACTGCATGCTTATGCTAAACTGAATTATTTGAAATGGAACTATTTTTTGATATTGAAACTGTACTTACACGAAACTAATTTGTTCAATATCGAACTGTTTTGACATTTAACTGTGTGTAAACAAAATCTGAATTCACTGAATTAGAACTTATATTTAAACTGCGCACGTATCTTAAACTTAATTATTTAAAATAGAACTGTTTTTGACATTGAAACTATACTTACACTAAACTGAATTGTTTAATATAGAACTGCTTTGACACTTAACTGCGTAAACAAAATCTGTACTTATACTGAACTTAATTAGCTGAATTAGAACTGTTTGACGAAGCTGAATAGCTTGAAATAGAAATGTTTTTGACAATTAAACTGTGTATTGATGCTAAACTGAATTGTTTGAAATAGAACTGACTATTTGCATAAAAATAGTTTTGACATTAAATAACCTACAAAGTTTGATATACCATAAAACCCAACCAACCAAATCAACCAGGACTCCTGGACTCTTATTTCCAAGTCTTCCAATCCCTTTACCAATCCTTTTGGGATTGCTCAAGCGTACCAATTACAATTGGTATCATCGTCATCTTCATGTTCCACATTCTTTAAGTTCTCTAGCAAGGTCTCGGTATTATTATTATTTTAATCCTTGTGAATTTTTCACATCAGCGTCAGCGTTGAGTGATCAATCTCCTCAACTCTCCGGAGTATTTTAGCTGATCTCAACAATGCTGTTCTGTATGGTATCGAGTCTTCCTCTGATTTCCAATTCTGCTAGTTTCTTTTCAAAGCTCTTGGGGACTGTTCCTAGCGTGCTAACTATTATTGGTATCACCGTCACCTTCATGTTCCACAGCCTTTTCAGCTCCCTGACATGATGCAAGTATTTTTTTCTATTTTTTGCTTTCTTTCATTTCCGCTCTGTAGTACACGGGAACAGCAAAATCCACCTGATGACAAGTTTTTTTTCTAGCTAATTAACATTAGATTTGATCTTCTGGCCAAGAGTAGGTGATGCTTTCGTGTTGTTGAGGTTGAAACGTCCGGTGTCCTACGCTCTCGAATAGTTTTCAACTTTTACAGTCATCACTTCAGTCATACACACACACACACGCAAAAAAACAACAACAACAAAAAACAACAACAAAAAACAAAAAGAAAAGAGAAAAGCAACCATTTTCTCTCATTCGACACCTAGCGTAAGAAGGTTAGCTACTTCATTTTCTTTTTTGGCTCTTGCTACAATGGAAAACCTTCTCATTATCTCTCTACTAACATCACTATCGTCCAATATTAGCCACGTTGTCACTTTTTCTTCCATCATCATCCTCATCCTCATCATCATAAATAAGCTTTGTTCTCGCTGTCACTGTAAATACCATCGCTACTACCACTGCTTAAATTCAGTTTTGTCCATCATCTATTTCGTCTAAGCTATTGCCATAGTTACCGCCACCACCACCAACAACATTTACTATTGTTGCTACTCTAAATACAACTATTACAACCCTGATACAATTACCATCACCATCAATATTAGTATTATCTAATATTGTTCATATTGCTACTGTGAATACCACCACCATGACCATACAGAACTGTTAACGCTCTAACCACCACCACCACCACCACATCCAGTAGCCAGCTGACAGTATAAACACCATCACAATATCATCATCATTCAATATTGTTGACGCTGTCACTATAGATACCATCACCATCAACACCACTACCATCAAAAAGGTCATCATCGACATCATCATCATTATTGAATTGGCCATGACTTTACTATAACAGCCACCACAACCATCCAACATGACCACCACCCTCCATCTGTCAGTAAAATCAGCATCATCATCGAACATTATCCACCTATCAACCAACATTGTCCACATTTTCACAATAACTATGACCTCCACAGGTACAGCAACCACCACAGCACCCTACCCACCAGCCAACAACCATCACAGCTTGGAAATAGTCAAGTAGTTTCTGTTGCTGCAACAATATTGGTAAATCAGTGAACCGTTTGGGTCAGATAAGATATAATCGTTAATATCAGACTTATTAGCATCACGTGAGACGCAACCAACGATTATCCACTCGTGACAGAGTGTCTGTTGATCTGTCCGGATAGAAATGGGCAACATGTGTTTAAGTGGCTTCAGTCTTTTCTTTCTGTCTTGCGCACTCGGGTTATGGATTACTGATAAACTTTAAAACGGCAGATTTTGGATTCTATCTCCTGAATGCAAATCTGGCTCTGATGTCAAAACTCTTGCTTTTAGAAATAAATCAATTCGGAAATAAGTAAATGTAACTCTTTTTTTTTTTTAGATGAGAAAGAAAAAAAAAGACGACTGTTCAGATGCATTCATTTTTAGCTTTGAAATCCAGGTTTGGCTATTAGAGATAAAATCCGTTACCTGGTTTGGTCGTTGTGGTGCTTCTCGTGAAGCATGTCTTAGGCACGAATAACCTGGCGAAGTCCATCCCACACTCCAGATCTACAAGTGGTTTGAATTTAGAATTTTGCTTCTCCAAGACCAGTTGTCATACCAAGGTTCAAGAGTCTTGTCAGCTCTTAACTAGAGGAAGAATAGTTGAATTCATACCTTTCCCAAGAGTATTAGCGCTATATAAAATGGAAACAGCCTCGTCCAGGATTTGAACTCAGGAAACCGAGTCCACTTCCTATGACGATAACCATTACGCCACGAGCGCCTCCAAGCAATAGACGAACAGAAAAGCTAGTAGGACGTTATTCCTGTGTGTCCTTGAAGCATCAAATCGCGAGTTACTGCTTACGTCACTTACACTACGAACGAAACCCATTTTCCAATGTTTCTTCCATTTCCACCCGCTTTGTCGTTAAAGTTGCAATTTCTAACTTCAAGCATGAAAGAAAATAAAATGTTGTTCGTTCTTTCTCCCTTTCAGGGCAATATATGTGCCGTCTTTTAAAAAAAGTTGTCTGTCGTCTGTTTTATTTTCTCGTGAGAAAATGTGCCGGCATTTTTCCCCTCTTCTCTTTTCAAAGACAGTTATAAGCAAGGTAATAAATGATATACAGAATTTCAATGAAATAATAAATGAACTTCAGTACATCGGTCTCACCAATCATCAACGCTGCTCTCTGTTTTACCCTTCTGTATTTTGTTTGTGCCCACTGCAAATTTTTAGATTTATCTTTTTGAATAATAGTGTCCCGGATGTAACACTGAATTGCATCTGTTGGTGAGGCTCGAGCTCTGGAGATCTGGAGAGTGTGGGATACTTCTTCAATGCCATTACTCCCAGGTTAACTCTGAATCTGAGTGGAAATGCTTGTTAGGCTCCCATCAATTAGTCAAATAGATCTATTAAAATCATTCCAATTTGATTGAACTATGAGCAAAAAAAAAAAAACCCCTCCAAAAAACCCTCCAAAAACCCTCTAAAGAAACAACGACAGAAAAACTATGAATATGAACGTATGATGAACGTGATTCCTTAACCTTTTGGCATAAAATAACTCTCGATGGATTGTTATGCTATCACTTTTAAAAAATAATAATTGAATTATTTTATTGTCTTTGCAAAATTGGTAAAATATATTTCCTCAATTGTCTTTATGTGTTTTTTTTTGAGATCGCCACAAAGGAATGGTCATTCTTTAAGAACGACCTTTCTTTGTAAGGAATCATAACTCCATGTGTTTATTGTAATTTAGTTCATCAATGACAAGAATGCATAGCCAATTCTGATGACAATGGAAAAATAGTATTTTGTTGCTGAAAACTTGCTCTAGCCAATGGGGTTATTGTGTTCCCTTTATCTGTTGTAGGCTGCGTGGAAATAGATAGGAGGCATTACAATCGAAGTAACTTTCTTATGAGCACAATATACTGTTTTTTTTTTTCATTGATTCTAACAGCATGTTAACCCGTCAAGGGATATTTTATGCCTCGAGGTTAGGGAATCGCATTCATTGTACATTCATATTTACAATTTTGTGTAGTTGCTTCTTAGGAATTTATTTATTTTGAACTTGGTTCTTTTGAATACAAATAATTTTCACGCAGATCTATTTAACCTATCGATGGGATTCTAACAGGTACTACCACTCCAAGTCAGAGCAAACTTGTGAATAATAACAACAAAGGGATGGCTCTAAACTCTTAAGAGTTGAAGGACTGGAGCCTTACCACCAGATGCAGTTTAGTGACATACCCGGGGCACTGAGATTCGCTAGGGTCATATCAGAAAAAACGAGATTTGCAGAGTTATTGGAGTCTGGATTTGCGACGAGAGTAGAACAAGTCATATTCTGTTTGTTCAAAAACAGGAACTTACAAGTAAATAAATACTACCTCAGTCAAATAATGTTTGCTACATTTAGTGTATGAAATTTATATGTGAATGTAACAACTCTTATGGGACAGAGGTAGTTGTTTTCAAGTTTGGATTCGACACGAAGCTCTAAGAGTAGTAATAGTAGAAGTAGTAGTTCTTCTTCTTCTTCTTCTTCTTCTTCTTCTTCTTCTTCACATACCGTGTATATTCGTGTAGAGGTCGAACGCTGATTTATAGAATTTATTAAGCTTTGTTTAGGACAGGACTCAAATTGCTTACGGTACTTACAATTTTTCACTAAACAGAAAGCTAGCTTCTACCACATATAGCGCTCTTTCTTGTAGAAATAATCATCAAGGCGTATCGGCAGTATGGATTCGTTTTACTTTCTCTTACTCTCTATTCCTGTCAGCCATTGCACTTGGTAAGTTCTCCAGACAGCACCCTGTGTGCGCATAGAGCTGATGATCATAATTTCTTGCTTGTCTGCCAAGACTGTTGTGTCCATGTGTTGAAGTAAACAGGAGAACGTCGCTTATAGATTCGTCTTTGCTTCTCCTTCAATGTCCAGTATATCTTGCTCGTCTTAATTGGATGGCTTGTGAGATGGGAGGTAAATGGTCGAACAATTGATGTTTTGTAGGGTACTGCTTCCAGGATTTGTTCAAAACAGCACGGAGCATCGTTGTGTAGTTTCATTTAAGAGCAAATGATGCAGCCATGCAGTAGTACTGACACGGCTACAGCTTGGAAGAATTCCCATTTTATTTCATACGTTCAATAACCTGTCAATAGTAGAGTCCTTGCCTTAATTACGCGTATGTTGATATCATTTTCAGTAGATGAGATGTCGGATTTGTTCAAAATAACACACCATCCTTGTATTGTTCCTATATTGTGGGGACTTAGCAAATTACTTAGTAAATTACTACCTGTATCTAGAAAAGTTTAGTATAGTTTTTTTGTTTAATGGCACATTAATGCGTTAACCACTACGCTATGGGGACTACCTCCTCCATTTGGTGATCTTGTGTCAAGCTTGGAATAAAATCCTTTTGTGCATGATTGTATGTTTTCATACACAAAAGGGAGTTAATCGTTGTCGTTGCTTCGTCACACTTCAAAATGATAAATATAAATGTTCGTCCATCGATTCATTGATGATAGTTAATTTGAAGTTTAGTAAAATGAACTACACAAATAATTAGTTTATAGCGTTAAAGACTGTATAGAACCAGTAACACTTTTTGGATGAGCTGATAACAGAAAAATGCTGCACCAATATGCCACAGATTATCGGAACAACATTCCTCAGGTTTTGAATTTAGTCTTTCCTTCTCCTAAACTGGTTGGCCTACCAAAAATTTACACATGACTGGATATATATATACAGAGAGAGAGAGAGAGAGAGAGAGAGAGAGAGAGAGAGAGAGAGAGAGAGAGAGAGAGACAAATGAATACAGACCTATTCTATCTTTTCAAGGACATTAGTGTGAAATGAAAGCAAGCAGCTTCATCCAGAATTTGACTGGTTGCCTTTCCAAGCCTAAAGAGCCAGTCTCTCCAACTATTTACTCATAGCAGGGCAGAAGAAGAAGGGAAGGATTCATGGTTTCTGTAAGGGTATTTACGCAAAGTGAATCGCAAACAGCCACGTCCAGAGTTTTTAAACTTAGCTCATCGAGTTCATTTTCAAAGGCGATAACCATTACGCCAGCCGCTTCTGCTTTTGTAACATGTCGACCAATAAACTGAAAGGGTTATCTGTGTATATCAAAATAAAAATCTTAAAAATTTAGATCTTCCATAGTTCAATATTAAAAATCGTAACGTTGTGTGTTGCTTTTGATTAGTCGAACAGAAAACGGAAGTGCGGTATATTTGTACTTGTACGATATTAGGAACATCGCGTTTTACTTTGAGCCCCACCTTTTTTCCAAATTTGTAGTTTAATTCTTTCAGCTTAAAATTAGAATTTCCATTTAAAAAAATGTTAAACTGTGTATTTCCAACATATTTTGAAAAAATTGAATAACAAGTTTGTACAAAGAATAATTCTACACTATATCTTCAATTTAAAGTTCAAATTAAAAAAATTCGAAAGTAAAATTCATTTTCAGCATATTTTGAAAAAATCTGAAAATCAACTTTGTACAAAAAATAACCCAGGATATATCAGCACACAAAAATAAGTTATTCTACAATATATATATATATATATATATATATATATATATATATATATATATATATATATATATATATATATATATATATATATATTCTGAACCCCTGATAAGCTTTGCTTGCAAGTTGTATCTTAGATTGTTAGTGGAAGTGAAAATAAGGCGAAGGAAGTCTTTGATTGCCTGTCGTAGAATTTAGAACAGATGTGATTCCATTTTAGGTGACTAAGGCTTGGAAGACCGTCTGGTTTTAGGGTCGTCCTGATTTACAAAAATAGTTTTCTATCGCTAACTGTATGTTTATATGATCCTATTTTTATAACCAGCATGCTTACATTAGTTAACAATGATGTGCTTGGTCTCTAATGTAGAATATAAGACACATGAAAGTTGGCGTATAGAGAGGGTGTCCTAAAAGTTACAAAGCAGGTCAGAAACGTATACCTAAACCTGATCTTACTATAATTCACCAAATAGGCACATCACATGTTAACGAGCTAGGCTAGAAGACTATTTTTAGTGAGTTCAATTCTGATAAGATGCTCCATACTTCTGGCCTTGTACTGAGCTAAGCTTAGTAAATTACAAAATTTATTTATTATAGAAACTACCTTTAAAACATGTACGGACACCTTTTGTAATGTGATAATTAATGATCTCGATAATCATTGTTGGTGAGTTCGATTCTCACTGGGTGCTCCATTCACCTGGCCTTATATTTAGCTTTATATATATATATATATATATATATAGAGAGAGAGAGAGAGAGAGAGTTTAATAATTTTCAAACAAAAGGATCAGGTACAAATCAAGGACCACAAATGATAGATAAAAAGGTAAAAGGATAAGATTTTAGGATCTGAAACCATTTTGACTCAAATATGAACCAAAAATATCAAGAGGAGCCTTAGAATACATGCTCCAAATGTCCACCGTTCAACTGACGGCACTTCTGAATACGGCATGCAAAGTTGTTGATAAAGCGTGCATATTCCTCCATGGTTATCGGAGGCCTAGACAGTGAGGAACCCGTTACCCTACGATGTTTATTTGTACCATGAACTTTAAAGTTCTTGACCAACTTGAAAATATGACTCCTGTTTAGAAATGTGTTGAAATTAAACTCCCTTCTGTATTTTTCTTGAACAAAGACTTAGTTTCATAATATGTCTTAAAACAAAAGGTCTTTCACGAGGATATTGTGTCTTTTAGTATTAACAGTTCTACTGTATTCCCCAAGCTATGAACAAAACAGCATTAAAAAAATGTTCAAAAGAACTGAGATAATCAAAAGATAACATATGTAGTGCACTACATAAGCTTAAAAAAACTTTTAGAAGGGTTCGGATTATCTGAAAATATCACATGGAGAGCATTAGATCAGATTCAAAACCTTTAGATGAGCTAGGAACATCTGAAAATATCAAATAATGAAAATAATCAAAAGGTACTATTTATAGAACCTTACACAAACTTCAAAGACTTTTGAAAGAGCTTGAATCATCAAAACATACTATGTATAGAACATTACATAAGCTTCAAAAACATTTGGGAGATCAAGGATCATCAAAAGGTACTATATATATAGAACATTAAATAAGCTTAAATAACACTCGGAAGAGCGAGGATAATAAAAATACCATATATAGAGCATTACATAAGCTTTAAAAACTGAAAATACAATTGATACCACCGAATGTTAAACTGTTATGCAAAATGTATCATTTTTAAAATTAATGGCTTGGTGCTGTCAAGATGGATTTAAGTGGGTGTCATTTGTGTCATTTGGTATACTAAGATGGATTATTTCAGAGTTCTATTTATATGTATCTCAGAAAACGTCAGATTAAAGATGATTTATAATTTGGTGTTATCAAGATATATTTAAATTGGTGTCTTAAAAGATATCTAAGAATGTTCATATAAAGTTGTAGTATTAATAGTAGTTGGAAATGGACTCGACAACATGAGTTCAAACCCGGAACGAGGCTGTTTATTTTTCACTTGACACAACTTCTCTTCAGAGAGGCATGAATTCATCTTCTCCGCCTCAGCTATGGTTCAAATAGTTGGGCAGATTCAGCTTTCTTAAGCTTATAATTCATCTCAAGGGTAAGAGTAGAAGTTGAGGGAGTTAAAATTCGACGACGTAGCTTCATATCATACCAAAGGGGAGTCTTAGAGGTGCTTCGACTAATGGGTAACAGACTGGAATAAGAGTTTTGAATACTAAGAGGACTGTTTTGGAGAAAAATTGCGTTTTATTCATCGTTCATTTTTATCTAGGTAAATAAAGTTTG